>CM040125.1:365278855-365511852 GCA_022559845.1 Amorphophallus konjac | reverse complement strand
TAGCTCTCTGCCTGCCTCCCACACTAGCTGACCTGGGTAGCGGCGGATACTGTCCCTGTTGCTGCTGCTGCTGCTGCTGGGGAACCTGCTGCTGCGGCGGCCTCTGAGGACAGTCACGCGCCATATGCCCTGGCTGGTCACACCGAAAACAGATGATCGGCGCCGTGCACAGCCTGCCTGGGTGGGTCCCACCACACCGTGGACAAGGTCCTCGCGATCCACCCACCGATCCCTGACGCTGCAAAGGAAACGGCTGTTGTACACTGCCCGATGAAGCCTGCCCTTGATCCTTGTGCTTCTTACGGAAATTCTTCTTCAAGAACTTCTTGACCTTCGAGCCAAAGGACGCAGATCCTGTCACCGAAGCTGCCGATGCCGGTACTCCTGAACCACCCGACGCATGCTGGAAGGAACCCTGCTGCTGGGTAGCCGACTGCTGACTGCGACCTGACAAGGACTGCCCCTGGCTGATCGATCCTCGAGTCCTCTGCATATCCATCTCCAAGGAAATCGCAACACGAGACGCTGTCTCTAGATCAGTGGCCCCATTTACGATCAAATGGTGTCTCAGCTCTAGCCTCAAGCCCTGCACAAACTGCGTGGTCCTCACCCGCTCATGCTCCATAATATGAGGTGCGTACCGACCCAGCTCGACAAATCGGGCCCTGTACTGCAACACGGACATGTCACCCTGCACCAGCTCCAGAAACTCCCGCATCCGCTGCGTAGCAATGACGTCTGGACAGTACGTACGCTCGAAAGCACTGACAAAGTCACCCCACTCGACCTGCTCAAGTGGACGAAGCTGAAAGGACGTCTTCCACTCGGAAGACCACCACCTCCGAGCCGTACCCTGCAACTGGTTGTAGGCCAACACCACTCTGTCCTCGGCAGTACTCTTCGCAGAACTGAACACCCGCTCCATCTCATCAAGCCAATCTCGAGCCGCATCAGGGTCTGCCTGGCCGCTAAAGTAAGGTGGATGGAACTGCATGAAGTCCCTCACTGCTCGGCCTGGCCCACCCCTGACTGACGAGCCCTCACCAGTCTCTCCGCCGAACTGCTGAGACATGAGATGGTACATGCCACGGAAGAAATCCTCGGCCCCCCGGAGCTCTCGCAGCATCCGCGGCCTCGGTAGCTCCCGGAACTCTGCTATGCTCCTCCTGGTCCCTCTGGACCCCCTGCTGGATCTCCTGACCTCCAGCCGACTGCCCCTGCTGAGAGCGAGAACTCCTCCTCGGCGCCATCCTCGCTCCTGAAGCACAAGATAGAAAACACGAAAACGGCAATGTCAGAATAAAACACGCGGTGCCCAATGCCAGCGTCACATGTACATCATCGTTGTGGACTAGTGGACCACTACAATTACCTATGATTCTCATGTAATTCCACAACCGCGCTCTGATACCAGCTGTAACGACCCGAGAATCCGATTACCGAGAAGGCCCGATAACCCGAGACTCGTACCGCCACCCACGAGCCCGAAGACTCGGAAGGGTTAAAAGGATGGTGTGGAGACTACACAAGTATCACAAATAATTGCAGAAATTAAACAGTTATAATATTAAGCAGGAAATAAATTAACATTTTACATGGTCCACAATAAAGAACAACAATAACAACAGTCCACGACTAGTACAGTGACAAGAAAGGAAAGTACAGCTACACGGGGCATACCCCGTCTCTGACCTCTGGCACTACCTCTGGGCACCCGCACCACGCTGCGCTCCTGACGCGCTCCCCGAAGGTGGCGTCTCACCTGAAACACGGTGAAAACACGCAGGGAATGAGTCTCGGAACAAGACTCAGTAGGGATCACTCGAACCCTACCTCGTAAAACGAGAAACCACTACTCTAGCGGTAGGAAAGTACCTCGGAAAGGAAAGCCCTGTACTCTACAGAACTAGACCCTACGGCACGCAAACCGACACACGTGCCACGGTACGAGAAGACCGAAATCAACGGTCGAACCGTAAAACCCGAAGGTCGGAAACACACGACTGACAGTCTGACACTCCGTACTCGACAGGAGTACCACCCACTAGAAGCACAGCCGGTAGCGTCCCCTGACGTCTTATACCGCACCGCAGGTGAACCGCCTGACGTGGTAGGTCCTACCCGAGGCGCAAACACCGTACAAGTAACCACAAACAAGTGACTAGCTGGGGTCACGCCCGTCGACGTGGGTCCAACCGCCCCCAACCACGTGTGCACACACAGACCACGCGTCCTAGGTCTGGCCCTCTGACCGATTTTCCCCCGCAGCCGGACTTTGGCTAAGACGAGGAGCCTACGGTAACCGGTTCACAAACCGTCTCGAAAGGTGGGTACCCGTACACCACTCCCAGGTGAGACCAGCACCTCGTACTGGTGGGCTACGACTAGTGGAGGGTCACTGAAGGAGTAGACTCTCAAGTCAACGGAAAACGACGTCCGAAACCGACAACGTGTGGGAATCACCCCACGCACCAGCCCCGTCGCACGGTGGCCACAGTCGGAGAAAAACGGACTCACCGCCCACGGCCAAACTTATGACCAAGGCAAACGGAACCTCCGGATACCAAAAACACGGTCACGGAACTCCACGGGGTGCCCGGGACGCACGCACGGCCCAAGGGGAACACCCAACAACAGCCAAATCACGCTAGGGATACCTAGCGCGACACGGAAGAACGCGCTAGGGAACCCTAGCGCAACAGGGAAGATCGCGCTAGGTTTCCCTAGCGCGACAGGGACCATCGCGCTAGGGAACCCTAGCGCGACAAGAACCATCGCGCTAGGTCTTCCTAGCGCGACAAGGATGATCGCGTTATGACCCCATAGTGCGACAGGAACCGCCTCCTGTTCATCTTCTCCGATGAACGCGCTCGGTCGGGGCAACGCGACCTCCAAGAACGCGCTACTAGAGTATAGCGCGTTCTCAGTCCGCGGCCGAAAACGGTAAGAACGCCCAAAAATTCTAACCACGCCCCCATGCCTCCATAGGAGAGGGGGAAATCAAGGGGGAAGACCCCTGGGGACCCCTAGCATGATTCTAGGCCATCAAAACACGAAATCATGCATCAAATCCATAGATCGGGCGAGCTCTCCCCAAATCATGGAAAAACCCAAAAACTCTCAAACGATCCCCTCTCGGCCTCCCCGCGGCCTATAAATCGCGGAAAAGATCGGCATGAGGCTAAGGAACGTCACCCTACCTCAATGGAGCGAATGCTCCGCCGGATCGATCACGAATCACGAAGAATGCTCGAAGCTTCACGAACTCCCCACGCTTCCCACGCACGCCGCACGCCCACGAGATCGCCTCACCGTCGCCCACGCGTCCGCGCCGTCGCCCCGCCGCCGTCCGTAGCCGGAGAGGGGTTCGCCGCGTCCGAATGGGAGAGAGGGAGAGAGGAGGGTGTCACGGTGGGAAGAAACGGAGGAAGAGGAAGAAGAAGAAAGAGAAAGGAGAAAAAGAAAAAGAAAAGAATTAGGGCTATATAGAAAATCTGAATTTTTGGAAAAATACCAAAAAATAGAAAAAATACATTTCTGGAATCCTCGGAACGTACCGATCGCAACGGTACCACTCGTGCCTGGGGGAACCGTCCGGTTCGCCCGCAGCGAGCTTCCGAAGGAAAAGTCGAAACACACACCGGGAATCGGAAAACACACGCGGAAAAGCCGCGGAACGCCTCCGGGCCTCCGAAACGACTCCGGATCGCGCCGATCCGAACACGAAAGATGTCCGAAACAAAATTTCGGACACAACAGAGCCGGACGCTCCGAAAACCAGATCCGGGACCCACGAAGAAGGATCCGAAAGGTCCGGGATATTACAATGATCCCTTGGGGGTTGTGGGAGATATTGTGGAGATCTATAGTTGCATGGGGAAGTGGAGGTCTTGATGAGATGGTAGTGAGGTGGCACTGGGTAGGGCTGATGTGGAGGGGTTATGGAGGGGCTGGGAAAGGGGAGGATGGGTTAGAGAGATAGTGGGGGTGAATTAGAGAGAGAAAGTAGAGAGAGAAAGTGAGATAGAGAGAGACAGGGAGATAGGGTGGGAGCCTCTCACTCCCAAGGGTCTCTCACCCTAACTTGACCTCTCACCAAGGAAAACACACACTCACGAGGAGGGAATTTCATAAAATACTCAATTCTTCATTAGCTCAAAATGAGGCCCCTTGGTCTCCTTTTATAGGAGAGGCCAGGGGTTACAGAAGACTAAAGACACCCTCTACAAAAGGAAAATGACCCTACTGTCATGAGGGGTAACTATAGGCTACCTATGACCATTAACCGAGCTATTTCTCTACTGGCCTTTTGGGCCTTATTAGTTGACCCAATAAGGATTACATGTTCAATAAAAGAAAAGTACATCATAATAAGAATAAATAAATAATCAAGGCACTGTCGGAACCATCTTGAAGGGCTGTCATCGGCACCAGGGGTGGAGGGTCTCTGGTGTCCCCACCATAAAATCTCTGGTTTACATAATAAGCCGTAACGTACAACCCATACATAACCCACATACTAGATGACTTTCCCAAGATCCCACTCAGCTTTACATGAGCAACATTGTCTGATCTTCTGCTCCAAAAGAACTCTCAAACACACATAGAAAAACTAAACTAAGAGCACTCTCAAATACAAAAGAAACTACAACCTTAAACACTTTACACTGCGGTTGCAAAAGTCCCCCAAGCTCTCTGCTCAAGCCCTCTGCTCGTGGGGTGTAGGATCAGCCTCCTAATCTCTTGAAATTTGTTAAACCATAGGCGTGAGTCTTAAGACTTAGTAGGCATTAGAAGAAAACTAGTCACATGCACATCATATAATAAACTCTTTACAAAAGCTGAAAGACTTTCATGCATAATATATATAACACCCATTTTTTTACAGCAGGTTCTAATATATATATATATAATTCAAGGATGTAAATAATGAAGTACCTTCATTATCTGGGGTCAGGTTTATAGGAGGCCTACATATCAAATTCATTAGAATCACATGGCTACATGTAGCCATTCATTTATACTAGTCTCACATAATCAAATTATGCCTCTTTAATAGTTCAAAACCCCACCTACATGAAATCTTTGAATCATCTTTACTTACACATTTCTGGACATGCATCTAATGCACGACACAAGGAGAACCCTATTGTGGTCGAGAGGCGCAGGCACTATCATGGATGGCCCATTGCTTGTACCAACCAGTCTTGATCAACTGTAAAGGATCAGGGGCCCTACCCTACCATCCACTAGATCATTGTCCGGTCTGACTTCCAGATTTAACCGTCTGTCCGTTCTCACCTTGCAGACGCTCACCCGGTACCCTTCACCGGTGGCACTGTTCATGTGCCCAATCTCATTTTACCATTTTTGTTGTCTTACATTTGAACAACTTTAATTGCTTAAGAAACATGTAATATTATAGTTATGGCTCACAGTAAATCAGAAAAATAAATATACTTGTGTAGGTCATGACATACTACTAAATGGAGATTTCAGGTTCTAGCCATACATGATCACTACCCCTTTACATGCACCTTCAGTTTCTGAATACCGAATTAGATTCAAAGTAAGAAAACTAACAAATGACATATGTTTAAGAAACTAACAAATTAATGACATATGTCTTGTCTAATCAGATGCCTACTTGCAAAAAGAAGGATTCTAATCACTATAGGTTTCCTGAACTCTCATCCTTGCTGCCTCCCGGAATGCTCCCAGGGCCTCCCTTTCACTCTAGAGATGGCCGTCTGCCCCTTCTTAACCTTCGTCCCCCTGTTGCTCTCACGACTCTTTCTCCTTAGCTCTTAAGTTTCCTCTTTCTCTGCTCTTGCTTAGGACGCAAAGGGGTAACAAGAGAGGTGATCATGGCTTAAATAGATAGCTCTCCGGCCTAGTCAGTGGATAATTATTAAATTTATTTTATTTTATTTACCCACGATGTCTGCTACTTGTCCCAACTGCCAGAACTCTGACAGACACCTCTGCCCTTATCTTGTTGACCTCTGGTAGACATCCTATCCTTACCTTATTGACTTCTGACAGACAACACTTGAGAAGTCTAAGAAAAACGTCTAAGTGTAATATACACACTAAAATCTAAAACTAATTTACTTAGTTGCATGAATACTCACTTAGGTGCAGTTAAATGGGTTAAAATTCAGATAGGCGCAAAACTTCTAAAGCTAAGGTTACTTAGACGCTCAAAAGAAAAATAAACTAAATTAACATAGTTGCTTCACATAGGTGCAACATAGACATACTCTATCGCCTATCTCAATTTTAAAACTGTCTATCCCACTAAAAATCAATCAACTATCTCAACTTAGGAGCACCTATTTTATCGACTATCCCACTTTAGAGCGCCTATCTAGATCGACTATCTCAACTTAAGATCATTGACTATCTCACTCTAGAGTGCCTATCTCAATTAAGCATTGCCTATCTTCAAACGAACTTCGCCTATCTCAAATCGACTCCAACGCCTATCTTAAGTTACTCTGAGCGTCTATCTTCAAAATTACAGTGCCTATCTTAAGGTACTCATAACGCCTATCTTCAAAATTCTAGTGTGTATCTTCAAACCTCAGCGCTTATCTTCTAAAATTTCAGTGCTTAACTCATTTTCTTCTCATTTTCTTCCGCCTATCTTTTCAGCTAACTTCTCCTTTAGTTCTTTTGAGAGTGCCTATCTTCTCTCTCTCCTCATCCCCTCTATCTCCTCCGCCTATCTCATCATTTAGTCGCCAATCTCACTAACTCCAGCTATCGTTGGGTGAGATACTTACCTATCTCACAAACTGCAGCTGTCTCTTGATGAGATAGCCGTCTAACTTTAACTAACTCTTCATCCAATACCACAACTCATTATTTGTCATTTTTGACTTTCTAAATAGCATGATATCAAAAAATGCTCAACACAGAAATTGTAGATTATCGAATTATCTTTCCAATGACCTCAATTCCATTATTTTGGACATTCATACTCATAATCATACTACAAATTACAGACTACCCTTCTAAAGTAATAAACTTTTTTTAATGAGTTCAGGTTCACTAATTAAGGAGGGCCCACCCTAATAAACTATCAACATTGCTAACCCAATACGCCAATAGTTTTTCTGAAGTCAGGGTGTTACACCTAACCCCTTGAGAGAACTTCTCTTTTCGTGCAGGAGGCTCGACTTTGGTGTCTAACAAATGACTCTCCATACTCAGTGTTCTCGCCCTGAGCCTCAGTTTTCCTCCTCGGCACTACATTTCTCCGCCACGGTGTCCCTGTCAGATCTCACGCAATAAATGCAAGTGTATCATTTGCAACAACGGGGATACAGAGAAGGAAATGAGGGAAAATGGTTTGAAACTAGCACTCCGTAATTTTTCATAACTTGGAGGCAAGTGATCCCGCTAACTAATAACCTCATGTCCGTGTATAATCCAGAGGTGGGTGATCCCGCTCCGCAAGTTGGAGAGCAAAATCGAACCCATGATCTCTCTATCGTTGGGGAAGGTGGTGAACCACCGAGTCATGTCTCAGGTTCCAAAGGCTCCACTATTGAGCGACACTTTTGGTGAAATTTTGACTAAGTTAGAACACATGTCTACTATTGACAAAAAGACAAGTTTACATCAAGTATTACTCATTTTTGGATGGAATCTTATATGCACTTCGATATCTAGACGAGATGATGATTAGTAAGTTAGGAGAGTGTTTGTTTGTTATCTTTTATCGCGTTTACAAAGAGGTGGGCCGTCTTCGAAGCCAAACTACAACTTCAAAAGGGGCATACTAATAGGGGACTTAAGTTCTTGTGAATGCCAATACATGAGCGATAACAAGATCCTCTTACACAAGGATACACAAGGATAGTTATGGTGAATTTTTGAGAAAATTACTCATATATCCCTTATTTTTTAAAATTATCTTTGTATCTCTATTTTTATTGTATTTACTGTAATATCTCTAAAATTCTTAAAAAATAGCCATTGTGTGAGTATGTCCTTCCGCAGGAGTATATGGATAATTTTACGTTTTAATAAATTTTAAGGATAGGAGCACAATGACTATTTTTTATTTTTTGAATATTATGATAAATAAGATAAAAGTAGAAATATAAGGATAATTTCACAAGATTTAAACAATATAAGGATAAGTTTTCTTTAATTTTTTAAGCGGCGTGATGACTCATCCGGTTATTCGAAAACGGACCCGTTTCTCGGGTTTTCGGCAGATCCGATAAGTATTGTTATCGGATTCCCTTTCGGATCGCCCAAGCACCGCACCCGGCCCCGATACGGACAACTGCTCCTGGATCGCACCGTAGGGTTCCCCCCTTCCTTGCTGCGCTGTCCCTCGTCTTCCTCTCTCTTCTCCGGCTTCCATTCGCGGCGTCTCCGGCCTCCGTCGCGACGTCCCTCTTCTCCGGGCTCCACTCCCGCGTCCATCTTCTGTGGCGAGGTGGCCAGGGCGCGCAACTTCTTCGGCCTCCATCCGAGGAGTCGCTCTTCTCCGGTGCGCCCTCTCCTTCTCTTTCCCGTCCCCCTCAGATCTCTCTCTCTCTCACACACACACACACACACACACACACACACACACACACACACACACACACACACACACACACAGTGGGTCTGTCCCTCTCTCGAGTCTCGGCCACCCCCACGACCCATTGCCTGTTATCTGAACTATAGATATTTTCAAACCTCAAAAACAAATTTTCTTGCACAGATGACTCCAATGTCATCATTTGGTAGGGGTTGCATGCTGCCTGTGTTATTCTCATCGTGGGTAGGGCATGCAAGCTGCAGTTGCCGAAGTAGCCGATCTCATAACGACAGAGATAGGGATAGATGGCAGAAAATGATAGGATATATAATATATTAACCACAGACTGCCTTCCTGTGAGCCGTGGAAACACATGGTGCTTCCTGCAGGGGAAGGATCAGAAGCTCCTTCCATGGAATTCTCACGTTTGTCACCTCTCCTTGTTTCTTAATTTTTAGTTGTCATCTGTTGATTTCGTTGTAGTGAGATGGCTCTGTATAATCACAAGCCACAGTTTCTGACTATATTATTTTTTTGGGGTCAGTTATTCGATGTCGAGAGTTAATTCACACTTTTCCATTAATAAACTAATACCAATTCATTAATAAGCTCATTACGTCGACCGGTTCCCCTTTGCACGGATCGATGTACTGAGGTCAATGTTAATGTGCACTTGAGGGTGTGGTATTCGTGCGGTATGACATTCAGGATTAGGATGAACCAATGTTTAAATTATGCCACTGGAATCCGATAAAAATCAGCGCAATTTGTGGATGACGTTGTTCTCTGCCCTTTCACTGAATATTGATATGTAACAAGGGGGCCGAGGTGGTTAGAGGCAGGTAGTGACCGTTAGGCCGGTTCAACTACTTCAAGCTGGTGAACTGGAAAGAGCAGCCCAAGCCAGTCGGGTCTGTTGTAATGAAATTTAGATGAAATGTAGTTTGAATTTAGATAGAATTTCAATTGCAATTCCAGGTGTGTTGATGATCATGGACTACGGCCTTATAAATAGAGCCAGTTGTAACAAATCGAACAGGGTTTTTTGCCAATTATTCCATTCGAATAGAACTCTTCCTTCTTTTCCCATGTCGGTATCTTCTTCTCCTTCTTCTTCTTCTGCTCCCTTCTGTTCCTGCCTATGTTCTTCCCCTCCTGTAGCTTCGAATTCGATCGCTTTTGGAGTTCTGGGATCGACTTTTTTCCTCCCAACTGCATCATGAAAGAAGAAGGCCGCCATTGCAGCCATTTCATCTGATAGGTTCTCAATTCTTGAAGACAATCCAAGGTCAGAACCGGCAGGTCATAACAATTTAGTGTCTGAGCCCTCCTTGGAGAATTCTGGTTGTTCAAGATCCATGGCTCCTGAGAAACTTCTTTTGATTCAGCACTTCATCCAACAGACTGTTCAAATTTCTATGCAACAAGCCATGCCACAATCAACTGCTGGAACAGAGATGCGACTGGAGCAATTAGCGCAGATAGCTGTGTTAGAAGTTTCTGCACCTAGACATGAGCCATTAAATGTGATGGATCAACACCAACAAGAGGTTGCTTTGCCGCATTTTCCAGTATTCCAGGTACCTTGTCCTAGACCCCTGGAGTTACCATTGTTTGATGTATCAAACTTTGAGGATTGGAGATTTAAGGCAGAACTATATTTCAAATGTTACCAATTGAACCAAGAACAATTGCTTCTACATGTCCAGTACGCTTTTATTGACCGAGCCATGAAATGGTTTTGTCGGGTGTACAAAGATCAACAGTTCAGATCTTGGGATTAGTTATTAGTGGCTATGGAAGCTAAATTTGGACGGAAAGACTGGAAAACCCCCCATATGGATTTGTGACAATTGAAACAACTGGGCTATGTTGAGGAGTATGAATTAAAGTTTGAAAAGATTTGTGATGATATAGATGGCATCCTAGGTGAGCATTTACTCGCTCATTTCTTGGGCGGATTAATGGAAGAACTTTGATACGAGGTGTTGTTACAGAAACCTCACACATTGGATGAGGCAGTGGCTGCAACAAAACTAGTTCCCACCAAGCCACGGTTCACACAGGCCAGTAGGGGGTTTGAACATAGGACCCTGGTTACCCCCAGCACACAAACACCACACACAGACACATTCAAACTAGCTACCAATGTTACCAAACCTACTGTTCGACGTTATTCCCAGGAACAACTAGATGAAAGGAGGAGGAAAGGTCTGTGTTACATGTGTGATGATAAATGGGAAAAATGTCACAAGTGTAACCCCTAACGTGTATTCACAGTACAGTTAGTTTATCAGCCTGATAGTGAGGATTAGTGGCGGGGCCAGGAATATTTGGAAGAGGGGGCAAAATAAAATTAATATAATAAAAATTATTCATTTTCATTCAAGTAGAAGGTATTTTACAAGTGAGTTATCCACGGTGAGTCTTCATATTCTGAAAGCGTTGTATTATTGCCGGTGAATAAATTAAATGTTGCATATAGAAAAATGATAAAAAAATATAGAATGACTCAAGATAAAAAGTTGTTCCCAAAAAACTTCGGAGATAAAAGAAACATCAGATCCACTCGGACCACTCATATACCGTGATGAGCTCCTTGTCAAAAATTGCTTCAGCTTCAAAATTAGGGACACGGTTTCCGACGAGCGGGAGCTAACTCTATATTATATTATCGAAATAAAAAATCACAAACATGAATAACTGAGGGGAAGATCAGGTTAAACTGTTGAGGATTTGAGGTATGCAAAATGCCCGTGATTGGTACACCAAGCAAGAATTAAACAGAAAGACAAAATCAAAGCGCTCAAGCAAATGCTTTCAATGAAATCCTATGGTAAAGCCCTGTGATTCCAGAAAAAGTCATCAAATAGATAACAAGAGAACCGAGCAAGGGGAAAAACTCACCGCATTGACAGAGAAGCTCTTCCGGGTGGAGTGAGGCCGAGGGTCAATCCGATTGGATGTGCGGATCAGAAAGACTTACTACAAATCGACTCTGTGCACAGCCCCACAGTCGTCCTTTTTTTTGCCCTTTCTGCTCAACTGTGAAAACAACAAACATGGAGTTTCTCAGCCACAATACTTACTCTGTTCCTTTTACGATTTTGGCTGTGCTGCATTTGTTCTCTTTTACTGTTTCTCAGCAAAGGCTTTAGGTTTTCAACTTGCAAAAGTTAATCTTGATGGTTAATTTAATTGATCGTACGGTAAACAATTACAGCAAATAACGTGGTGAACCTGGTAGAAAGATGTGTGTGTACAGTGTAAAGGTGGGTCATATATAGGGCACCGGGTAGAAATGTAATGATCTCTAAATATAAGGAGGCAAATTTAAAGACCTCAAAGAAATTTACGGAGGTCAAGGGGGGGCAATTGCCCCCCTGGTTCCGCCACTGGTAAGGATGGTAGCCATGAGACTGTGCAGGAACAAGATTTAGTTCAAGATACCAGCACCATTCAAATCGCACCATTTGACTCTGGCACCTGTATTAATTCTATTTCAGTTTCTTGAATGACTGAAACTACAGTCATGGACAACAAATTCTGGCAATCAGAGCCCACAATGCAGCTAGTTGGTAATATTTCATCCTTATCCATGTTGGCTTTGGTAGATACAGGGGCAATGCATAATTTACTGGATATCAATATGGCGAGACAACTCATCTTCAAATTCAGGCAGTAGAGGGCTTGTTTGCTAAAGTGGTGGCTGGAAAGCAAAGTACTATTGTAGGCTATTGTTCCAAGGTACCTCTACACTTTGGCAATTTACATTTAGTCTTGGACTTCTTTATTATGGACACTTCACGATTTGATGTGATATTGGGATCCACCGGGATCAAGTCATTAGGTTTCATTCAATGGGACTTTGCCGGGTTGTCGATGAAACTCACACTCAACAATATTCTTTACCACCTTCAAGGCATTACCCATATGAATGTGCAGTTATCATCTGCACAGGATCTTTCAGCTACATTGCATTCAACTAGTGCCATCTATCTGTGCCAAATGCATATCAAAGACTCTACATCAGAAACCCTTACACATGCAAATATGGATATTTCAGTCATTGAGAATCCTGATTTAGCTGCATTGTTAGTGGAATTTCAAAGGTTTTTGATGTTCCTGTTGGGCTATCCCCAAGCAGAAGTCATGACCATCCTATACATTTGATTGATGAAACCAAAATCATCTCTTTGACCCCGTATCGCTACTCTCCTCACCACAAGACTATCATTGAACAAACACTGGCAGAATAACTGAAGATTGGGATTATCAGACCTAGTATTAGCCCATTTGCTTCACCAGTCCTGTAATGCCTTGGAATCTTCGGATTAGAATTGGAAAGTTTTCGGAGCGCTTTCGTGGGTCTCGAATTGTGTTTTACGATCCACTCGGATTTTTCCCTTGTATAACTTACGGAATCCCGTGGAGAGTGAACCGTTGAGTTTTGAGACTCCGGGATTTCCGAGGATCGCGGAGACTATTGTTTTGTATTTATCTGATTTTATGAAATTTCGGGCCAAAAATCGGATTTCACGAATATTCGTAATTTATTTTCTTTTTTAACCCTCACCCTCTTTCCTCTCTCTTCTCACGTTCTCTCACTCTCTCCCTCTCCGTTCTCTCTCCTCTCTTCCCCTCTCCCCCGGGCGCGCGACCGTGGCGGAGTTGGACGAGGTGGAGACGGCGTGGAGTTGTCGTGGGGCGTGATGACGCGAGAATTAGAGCGTGGTGCTCGGCGCGATCCCATTTGTGGATTCGAAGCCGGCGAGGGTTCGTGTGATGGTTTTCGGCGCGGTTTGGCCGTTTCGGCGCGCGAGATCTTCGGTGGAGGTAGGGGGATGGATACCCTACTGATTTTATGCTTTCCCTCGCGGTTTGGAGCCGAACGGTATGAGTTTGAGCGGGTTTTCCAGCTTTAAGGGCGAAAGCATGTTTTTGGGGTGATGCGAAATCACCGTTCTAGACGATGATTTTCACATTAAATGGTAAAATTCGAACCCCTGGCATGGTGGGATTCGATTCCCGCCAGTTTAACTCCGTTTGAGCGTGATTTGGGGCCGGTATGAGGCTGGATGTCCACGTGAGTCGTTTTGGGTTGATTTGAGAAAATCGCCCGTTTAATAGCCGTTTTGTAGGTCTCTACGGTTTTCGCACCGTGACGAGAATGCGCCCCTGGTGTTAGTCGCGTTAACCATCGAACGTGCAATAATCGGGTGCCGCGTCTCGTGAAGGAAGATGAACAGTGGGGCGGTTTGGAACGCGACCCAGATGTTGATCGCGATCCTTTGTGAACGCGACCCAAGAGGGGGTCACGTCTACGTGTTATCGCACCCGAGGATATGGTCGCGACTATTATCACGACCTAAGTGAGTGCCGCATCTCTGGTTGATCGTGACGCGAGTGTGTACCACGTCTATGTGTTATCACGCCCAAGGTTGTGGCCGCGATTATTATCGTGACCTAGGTGGGTGGCACGTTAATGTTGTGATCACGACGCATGTCTTTGCCGCATCTATGGATCATCGCGACCTAGGGTATGACCGCGATTATGCGATCAAGGCTTCGGGGATGATCATGATCTGGTTAGGGCTGTGAGTCGACCCACTGGTGTTGAGAGTCGACTTGCCCTATTCTCTTATGTTCTTTTTCGACGGTTTGGCTTCCGGTTGGTTTGGCTTCGACCCCTTGGTTAGCCCATTGTTTCGTGGATGTCTTGGACGTCCTATGAGGGCTATGACCGTGTTATTGGGTGTTCGGAAGTGCCGTGATACCGAGCAGTATTTCGTGTTGTTTCGAGAGTCATTATGGTTTATGGTCAACCCGGTTGTGACCCAGTAGTTGACACGTGACCTCGTGAATGTCTCGGTTATCCTGTGAGGATCGAGACTATGTTTTGGACTCTTTGAGGTATCGCCTTACCTTGGTTTGCGTGTCCATGTGGTTTGAGGGTTCAAGTAATCCCTCATGTTATGTGTTTCGTGTTATGTGGAATTTTGAGTCCGATGAGCGACTTGGAGGTCGAGGACTCATTATTGAAGTGTGGATTCCGGCTCTTCTGTGCCGCTTCCATTATGCTTTGCCGTAGTTTATGGCTTAGGGACTAGGCTGATTAACGGCGTGTTGCCGTGATGTGCGACGATCTTGACCCGAGTGTTGTGACTCAAGGATCGTTGCATTAGCAGGTCTAGTTGGTTGTCCTGAGTCTGGTGGCAGTTGTGTGCTACCTTGTATTTCGAGTACTTGCGATGGGTGCGTGCTTAGCCTGTCCGTACTTCGGAGTTTCTGTTTGAGAGTCTCTGTGTCTAGTGAGCCTCCACTAGTCGTAGCCTGACGTCACTTAAATATGTTGGCCCACCTGGGAGTGGTGGCGGGGCGAGTTCCCGATAGAGACGGTTTGTAGGCTGGTTGCCGTGGGCCCCTTTGTCTTGTCGTTAGAGTCCAACGGGAGGGGAAAACCTGCTAGAGGCCCGGCTCAAGACATTGAGCTTGTGTGTGTACATGTGGTCTGGGGAGTTTGGACCAGCGCCGACGGGCGTGACCCTGACTAGTCACTCGTTACTGTTGTTCCTTGGTTCTTGGTTCGGTGTCTCAGTTACCGCATTCGAGGCGGGTGGGAGATACTTGAGGCGCAGTATAAGACGTCAGTGGACGCATTTGACTTTTCTTCTAGTGAGGAGGTGCTTCTGTCACATGACGCATGACTTGTGGCTTTCGTGACTGGTTTCCGTCATGGTTGATGTGACTTGGCTGGTAGTCTGTGTTTGGCTTCACTCGTGGTCAGTGTAGCGTACGCGACGGTGAGGTCGTGTATGTGTTGGTGCTTTTAGACCGTGTGTCTTGAGTTGGACTTTTGTCTCGGTAGACGAGCCTGCAGGACTGAGGTGTCGTGATGTGTCCTGGCTGTGTGGCCAAAGTTTCTTTGTATCGGTTTAGTGATTCCCGACTGGGAGTGCGGGGATTCATGTTTTTTACCGATAGGAGTAGCTGACGGCTCAGCCGTGGTTCCTTCGACTTTCGTCGTTGCGGTTGTTACTTCCGTTGTTGTTGGTACTCTTGCTCCTGCTTTTACTGTTGTAGTTTAGCACTGTTGTTACTGCGTTGTTTCGTGGTAGGGATCTGCGGGACCCCTACTGAGCCAGTGAGACGAGGCTCGCCCCTGACTTTTCAGGTGTAGCTGTTCTTCCTCGTGTTCGGAGGTGCAGTGCGGTGGTTCTTAGCTGCCAGCTTTGTCAGTGTCGGGCTTCCCCCGACTTGAGAGTACGTTCTCTTTCCTGTTGTACTGTACTTTAGTTGGACTAGACTCTGTTGTAGCTTGTTAGCTACTGTAGTTTAGTTTGTTTAATTGAAAATGAAATTTTATTTCTGCTATTTTAGCAATCCTGATCATAATAATATAATTGTTTACTGCTTTATCTGGAAGTTCAATGTACTTACACACTCCTTTCTATCCCTTCGGAGCTTTACCGCTCTTGGGTGGCCTCTCATAATCCAAGTGCTATCGGGTTTACCCGGTATCCGGAGTCTGGGTTGTCACAGTTGGTATCAGAGCGTGTGTCTGTGGAAGTACATGGGAATTCGAGATATTGTAGTGTTCAGAGTCCTTAAGGTCCAGTACAGTCCGCAGCTGACATAGATTTTGTGCTTCTTTATCGCTTTGCTTCTCGCGTGAAAGCTTGCCTGCGCTGTGTTGGCGCTGCGATGTGGTTTTGCTCTCGTCAGGATTGTGATGGAGCGTCATCCTTTTTCGTGGTGTTTGTCTCGGTTGTGCTGCGTTTGGCAGAGTTTGCCGACATGCGTGAGTCTGTGGTGCTGCGTTAGAGATTTTTCTGTGACGTGATCAGGTGGCTGATGGGAATTTATCGTTGGTGATGGCCGTGCATGTTCTCTGAGGAGATTAATGTTGTTTTGGCCATCCCAGCTTGAGGTTTGGTCAGCCCCTGAGGTGTTAAGGTTGTGCTTTGAGGTGGTTGTTGGATGCCTTGGTTGAGAGAGTGCTCGGGCGAGCTAAGGATTTCCTTCCTGGTGAGCTGCTGTTAGTCGAGCTTGACTTTTCTCATCCTGTCTTGTGGCGTCATTTCGAGGTAAGCTTTGGAAGTGCTGTCTCGGTAAAGCCTTAGCCCTATGTCTGCTCATGTGTGGACTGTGTTACTTCTGAACCTGATTTGCTCTTGTTTCGGCGGTGGCTTGGTTTTGGACCCAGTTTGTGAATTGGGGGCCGTTGTGCACCGTGTTCGATGTGCCGTGTGTGGCGGCTGTTGGGCTGTGAAGGATCAGTGATTGATTCGGGACGTGAGGATGAGCTGAGACCATTGTTTAAAAAGGCGGTGCCTCAAGGCACTAAGGCTTAAGCCTCAAGGTGAGGCACTAGAAAAACGTCTTGAGACATGCGCCTCATGTCTTTTACTTGAGGCTTACGTCTTTTTTTGATTGAGGTGGTACGCCTCACCCCCTTCACCGCCTCGAGGTATTTAATTGAGACGTGTGCATCACTTGAGAAGATGATATAATGAGGTGTTGTAGGGTACTCCCAAAATTTACATTTCTTTTGTTGTTCTTAAACATAATTCAATTTTTTTCTTAGTAGGTACTTTTTTTTTTATCAGGGAGGGGATAATCGAGCTCGAACTCGGGCCTTGTCCCATATGGGAAAGGGTGACAAACCAACTGCACTAGACAATTGGATCATAATTTAGTACTTTTAAAATTATATGAATTTATTATTGAGTTGATATAACATTAACACATGAAAATCACTATTGTTTTTAGCATTTTTTATGATTTTAAGATTATTTTCTTCTCTATTAAGGCTTACGCCTCATTGTGCCTTAAGGCTTATGCCTTATGAGGCTTATAGAAAGCGCCTCACAACCGCCTCAAGACCTTTTAAACTATGGCTGAGACAGGTGTTCGTTGTGGCTTATGCTGTGACTCTTGGCACGATGGTTTGCACTTTGGCGACTTGTAATCGACTCTTGGCGTGATCAGCGCTCGAGGCCTGGTATATTGCAGTTTCGTGGATTGCGATGGCGCCGAGAGTGTGCTGAGATGCAGATGCCGAGTTGTTTGTAATGCCTGTGTGCGTTGTGTTGAGTGTGCAACGGAAGTGTGTGGGCTCATAACCCACAGGTCGAGGATTGTTGGTTGGAAGATTCTGACTGGCCGAGAGGATTGTTTCCTCGGTGTAACATTGTCTTGGCTATATGTGCCTTGATGTTGTTGGTTGCCGTGCCGTTGCTTGAGGCATTGTGGCTGTTGGCACCGACGAGTTTGAGAATTGGGGAAATATGTCGGCGAATATGCTGGTCGAGTAGCCTTTCTTTTTCTGTATTTCTTGGAAGTTGTGCTCTCAGGACGTGATCGTGGTTCTAGAGATGCATTCTACGAGATTGTTTGTGGGTCCTTGTTGGTAAGCTGCGAGCGGCTAGTACATTTTAGCCGTGTGGTCAGCTGTAATTGTGCCTTGATGTGACCGGGCTTGCAGTTGTGTCCCGCGGTTCTGTGTTGAGGACGAAGTCGGGATCTGCAGGTGTTGTCGTTTGTGGTCAGCATGGGAGGAGTTCCCTGTGAGTCTGAATTTGGAATTGTGTGGACCGAGATCTTGTCGGTTGGTTTTGCAGTACTCTCCTGCTGTGGTAGAGTTAGCATGCAACTCGAATCAGATGTAATGTCTGAATGAGGACTGACTCGATTGTGTTTGTGGTCCAGTTCTGTTATTGGCGTTTTGCGTGCCAGATTCGTTTGTTCTTATGGCGCGGAAGCCGATGGGTTGGAGCAGTCAGCTGAGATGATTGTTTTCTCGTGAGAGCTGATGCTTGTGTGTCTGTCGAGTATGTGTTTTTATCGGTGGCTGTTTCGCGGCATGGGTCGTGTCTCCTTGTTCTGTGAGACGATAGCGATAATGCCATGATGCTTCGGAGGTGCCAGACTTGTGTTCCTTTGTGTGCCATGCTCGTTCTGTGGATCAATATGCCTTGAGATCCGGAGCGTGTGCCTGTGATTGTGATCTGGCAGTGTTCCTCTGAATTGTGTTTTCGAGAATCGTGTTATCGTGTTTTGTGTGTTCGAGGTTTGGCTGGAGCTTGGAGAGCATTGCCAGCGTTTGGGGTTGTTCTTCCCTGTTCCCTGTTCCCTGTTGACTCCTTCAATTTCGAGGACGACATTTCTTAAAGGAAGGGAGGATATAATGCCCTGGATTCTTCGGATCAGAATCAGAGAGCTTTCGGAGCACTTTCGTGGGTCCCGAATTATGTTTTACGATCCACTCGGATTTTGCCCTTGTATAACTTGCGGAACCCCGTGGAGAGTGAACTGTGAGTTTTGAGACTCCGGGACGCTACAAGTGCATTGTGCTCTTTCCGAGGATCGCAGAGACTATTTTTTCGTTTTTTTATGATTTTATGAAATTTTGGGTCAAAAATTGGATTTCACAAATATTCGTAATTTCTTTTCTTTTTTAACCCTCACCCTCTCTCCTCTCTCTTCTACGTTCTCTCCCTCTCTCCCTCTCCGTTCTCTCTCCTCTCTTCTCCCTCTCCCCCAGGCGCGCGACTGTGGCGGAGCTGGACGAGGTGGAGACGGCATGGAGTTGTCGTGGGGCGTGATGACGCGAGAATCGGAGCGTGGTGCTCGGCACGATCCCATTCGTGGATTCAAAGTTGGCGTGGGTTCGTGTGATGGTTTTCGGAGCTGTTTGGCCGTTTCGGCGCGCGAGTTTTTCGGTGGAGGTAGGGGGATGGATACCCTACTGATTTCCTGCTTTCCCTCACGGTTTGGAGCCAATGGTGTGAGTTTGAACGGGTTTTCCAATTTTAAGGGCGAAAGCATGTTTTTGGGGTGTGATGCGAAATCGCCGTTCCAAGCGATGGTTTTCACATTAAATGGTAAAATTGAAACCCCTGGCATGTTGGGATTCGATTCCCGCCAGTTTAACTCCGTTTGTGCGTGATTTGGGGCCGGTATGAGGTCGGATGCCCACGTGAGTCGTTTTGGGTTGATTTGAGAAAATCGCCCGTTTGATAGTAGGTTTCTACTATTTTCGCACCGTGACGAGAACGCGCCCCTGGTGTTAGTCGCGTTAACCATTGAACACGCAATAATCAGGTGCCGCGTCTCGTGAAGGAAGATGAACAGTGGGGCGGTTTGGAACGTGACCCAGATGTTGATTGCGATCCTTTGTGAACGCGACCCAAGAGGGGGTCACGTCTACGTGTTATCGTGCCCGAGGATATTATCGCGACTATTATCGCGACCTAAGTTAGTGTCGCGTCTCTGGTTGATCGCGGCGCGAGTGTGTACCACGTCTATGTGTTATCGCGCCCAAGGTTGTGGCCGCGATTATTATCACGACCTAGGTGGGTGGCGCGTTAATGTTGTGATCACGACGCATGTCTTTACTGCGTTTATGGATCATCGTGATCCAAGGTATGACCGCGATAATGCGATCAAGGCTTTGGGGATGATCATGATCTGGTTAGGGCTGTGAGCAGGGTTTGCCGACCCGCGCGACCCGGCCGACCTGGTCTCGGCGCGGGACGGGCGGGTCGCCCAGCAACCCGGTCCGCTCTCTGGGCAAGTCACGCGATTTTTTGATTTTTTTAAAATTTAAAATTCAGTTTTTAAAAAATAAAATTGTAATAAAATTTTATTTAAAGATTAAATGTTATATACATTTAATAATATTAGAATGTAGACTTAATTTTTTATGATAATAGATCCATATTAAATTACACACAATTAACTATATAAAATTAACATATTACACCTCTAAATTAAACATCCAATGTTAACAGATAAAAAAACTCACTAAATATGTTAAAAGTAAACATAGACATAATAATTACATCATTCAACTCTAGTCATGAAGTATAAAATACTAAAACTCACTCATCTGAGTCATCTGTGAAGCCCGACTCCCAATCACAATCAGATACATGAGATGGATGACCCGTATGATCTAACTCTATCCTAGTGGGTGGAGGTACATGTGGGTGGGACTGAAAATATGTAACCATATGCACAAATGATGGGTTGTGTGCAGCGATCGAGGGTACATGAAAATCTGTAAAAAAAGTCCTCACTACATCTTACATTCAATTCTATCATGTGGGACTGGTGTTGGTGCTGCTCGAACTCTAGATGTGGAGGAAGATTCTGCTCTGCCCTGTGCTAGTGGTGGGGGTACTCTAGACGTAGAAGAGGATGCCCCGCCTCTGCTACGAGAAACATATCCCTCCCGTAACTCTGTCAGAAAGTAATGTCGGACATCCCCAGGAACTCGGTCGCATGCACGGCAATCGCGTCTCACTCCCGCAAGGTGCTCTGTAAATCTGTGTATGCTGGTGACGCGATGTCCGCAGTATCTACAGTGCACATGTCGATCACCCTCAACAGTGTAACCATGCTCCCACGCAGGGTATCGTCGTCCGTCCATGATGACCTACAAATGTTGTAAAATTTTACATTAGTAACTTCAATGACATGTACAAAACTCAAGATATGAAGAAATTTACAATTAATTAATAGTTACTTATAAATATAAACAAATGATACATACTCCTAGTCATATGGGCCCAAACTGGGCCAGCGCCCATCTCCAAACAATCTGACATTAAATGTGGTCCGCAGATATGACAGATAATCTCCATAACGCATCGAACCTGCATAGTTCTCCCAGTACATGCGTACGTAGTATTCATACTGCGGCGAACCTTGTGCGTACACGACCGGCGGTGGCGCAGTTGAGAGCTGACCGTATCCTTCCGTATATTGCGGCATTGAAGTATGGGCATGAGGATATGGATACGATGGGAAGAATAAACTACTGCTATCTGAATCGCCATGATACATCGGCTGCTGCGGCCATGACCGTCCATACTCGCTTCCAGATCCCTGAGAGTCGTGTGCTCATCATCTCAAAATCAGACAGCATGCCTTGATAGCTGGTACTGTCTGCAACAAAACTTCCATAGTAGAGATCCCAATGATCATCTGTCCGCCTCGTCCCTGCCGGTGGAGCACCGTGGTCCTCATCTTGTGTGGCATGTGTGAACTGCTGCTCCACTGTCTATGCGGCATGCTCGCGGCCCCCATGACCTCTACCTTGACCACTGCTATATTCTCTGCCACCAGCACTAGTATTCCCACGACGACTCCGTTGACCACCTTGAGAATCGCCACCTCCATGGGATGAAGACCTTGTCGGTGTACTATCATCATCGGAGTCATGACTCCCACTGATGCGGGGCTCAATAGAGGGCTCGGGAGTGTTGTCATCTGCATTGGGATCTAATGTCTTCCAAGTCTGCAATATCTATCGGATTTAATGGTGGTTGCGTGTCCTTGCTTTTGAATAATGTGGTCCATGATGATTTTTTCTTATGTGGAGCAGGCGTCGGCTTAGTGGCTGCATGTTGTGTCCCTCTTGATGTCTGAGAAGCGGACGCTTTGTTAGATAATCATTCAATTTACTTTGTACTGTGTAAGTCTATACGTATACCTGAGACGACTGACTAGGTGCTTTAGATGTTGAGCGTCGTAGCGCAGCAGACGGAGATGGTTGTTTGGATGCTACAGAAGGCTACACAATTGAAAGGGTAATATAATCAATAACCAATGAAATACATCATATAAATGTACATATGGCAATATAATTTCACCTCTCTAAATGACTAACTCCCCCTAGCCTCTCTAGAAGTGGATAATCTTCTGGGTTCCGTAGATATTGAATGTCGCGGTGCAGCAACCCGGGACCACTGTTCATTTGCAGGCTCGGCCTGCAATATATTTCATACACCATCATACATAGATATATGCCTATGCTCTCTAATCAAATATGCGATTCGATTTGTATAATAATATTTCACCTGAACTGACGGTGGACGCTCAATTGATGGAGGTTGCATCAATTGCTCCCATGCTGTATCATCATACGCATACGATGTGTCTCCACCCCCAATGACGAGGTCTTCATCCAAATTAACTTCCTCGTCACGTCCCGTTGCTGACTCGTCACCACCCATCTGCACATGGATGTCATCTCCCTCCCCCACTGCCTGTTGTACAGCTGATGCGAGAAAAGTATTAGGTAGTGGTGTCTCACCTGGTTCTTCGCCCTCCTCGTCAAGTTCTGCCTCACCACGCTCGGTTGTGGCTCTTGCAACCTATGAAACCATAGGGTCATCATCGTCTCGCAAGTACACAGCATCTGTTGGGTCGTAATCTCCCTCTCCCCTCCTTGTATCTATCTGCACATGCCGAACCTTCAGCTTCATGTTGTAATGAACATACACCATTTTGTCCAGCCTGTGGTGTGTTAGCCTATTCCTCAGCTTAGTATGTAAGAAGGAGAATGTCGACCAATTCCGCTCACACCCACTCGACGAGGATGTTTGTGATAGAACTCTCATTGCGATCTTCCTTAATCTCGGTGCACTTGTGCCGTAATTTAGCCACCACTCAACTGTGATTAAGGCATATGACGTACAATATAATAATTAGATGCAAAAATTACTTGTCGAGCTATACAATGTGCATTATGAAGATACATTACCTGCATCGAGTCTGTCACGGCTTGCCACGACATTAGGTGTCGCAAATGAATCAATTGCCTCTCTAAATATTTTCATCTGCATTATCGGAAAAAATAAGTGCATATTTCATTTCATATTTCCACTGGCAAAATATCCAAGTATACCTCATTCAACGCATCAGCAACATCTGTTGGCGTGCGAGACAATCGGTCTACCACAATGTTGACCGATTCTATCAATGTATCGTCATAAGCAAGGCCCCGAGCATATTGAAAGGCCGGATGCAGGTAGTACGCTGCAATCACAAGATAGTCCAAAATATGTCTGTCAGCTGAAGATCGCGGCTCATTTATTGCTAGAGAATGTAAGTGTTTACCTGCCATGTGAAGATCGCGGCTCATTTGCCTGTCCCATCTGTCCTCCACAATCTCTAAGATGGTGGGTCCATATTTCTTGGACGTCCCAAGAATCTTCCGCTTTGCAGCTTCAATTTTACTGTACACCAACACTATGGTTGATACTCTATCTCCATCCACACATCGCAGTACCTCATACAGTGGCTCTATCAATGATACTAATATCTTCACTCTATCCCAAAAATTACTGGTGTTGACAATCCCCTCGACCTCCCCTCCTTCACGTGAAGCAGCAAAAGAGGAACTCAGCCAAGTCTCACCCCTGAACATTTGCTTCAAGCCATCCTTGTGCTTCAGAAGGCTCTGCAATGCGATGTAGTTGGTGGCAAATCGTGTGATGCCAGGCCTCAACAGTTCACCGCCACAATGCTCTCTCATCCATGCCAATACAAGTGTGTGGTTGTAGATATATTTTGTGATTTTTTGTGCCACCTCGACCACAGATTTGACTACACGAAGCTGGCCAATCTCCTTCAACATCAAATCTACACAGTGTGCTGCACAGGGGGTCCAGAAAATGTGTCGTCTGCTCCTCATCAGCTCCTCCCCAGCCTTCTTATAGTTTGAACCATTGTCTGTCACCATTTGTACAATGTACTCCTCCCCGATCTCGGTCACCATTTGTTCCATCAATGACAAAATATATTGGTGACTGTGGACGCGTCAGATTTGACCGGACGCGTCCACTGATTTGTGAAAGAAAACCTGTCTGTCACAATAAACAAGAAAGTTGATCATGCTACTTTTTGTGGTACCTGACCATCCATCACACATAAGTGTGACTCCGTACTTTGTCCATTTTTGTTTGAATGAGTCAATATAACTCTTGATCTTAGCAACTTGTTCATCAAGATATATGCCGACCAACTCTCTCGCTGTAGGTGGTTGCACGTGTAACCCAAGAACTTGTGCTTCCTGAAACATTGACTTGTAGTACGGGTTGTTGGCTGCATTGAAAGGTGGACCCGCGTGGTGCCACCATTTTGCAACGGCCTGACCAAGTTTCCATTTAGGCCCCTTCTGGCCATATGCATCGTCCATCCTCGTTTGCTTGCCATGCTCTCGGGATAGTGCACCGGGCTCCACATCTTTAATGTTGATCGATTGTGTCCTTTTTCTTTGTGAACCCGAGTCACCAGTCAAGAAACTCCTTATGTCCCGTGGCTGTCGAGTCGTAGATGAACCACCACTCCCTGATGCTGCGGTCCTTGCCGCCTCGCGACTCCGCACTCTCGTCTCCTCGGGATGTCTCGCCTCATCCCTGCTCTGACGTACTGCCTCACGAAACTCGGCTTCGTATGGATCGTTCACCGTGACATACACATTAGGCTGGTCAGTACGTGCTTCTTGGTCTTCGTCACTGGGTGTCCATGCACATTCATCCTCGTCGCTGCCGTTTGCTCTTCCGCTCACTGCCGCTTCATCTCTTTTCTTCTTTTTTTCCTTTACTTGCATCTCAAATCTCTTCTCTCGCAGGTGCCTGGCCATTGCAAGTTTCACATCTCTAGGCACATGGGTACACCCAGCAACCTCAGAGTATTCTGCACCGGCTCCTCCTGTCAAGTGTTTCTTCAATCGAGACACACCTCCGCCCCGGTGTTCTATTTTACAGTAGTTGCAACGCCAACACCTACGGTTGCCATCCAACATAACTCAGTGTGACCATCCAATGTCATTTGGTTGTTCCCTAGGAGCCATATAGTGCTTAACTGTATCTCTTAAATTTAAGAAATATAAATTTTAAATATCACTAAATTTGTTAATGAACAAATATAAAATAAAAACATCTTCATTTTATAGTAAATTAATTTTTACGTAGATCTATCGAATATAATTTACAAACAAACCATGTATTAATTTCTCCAAAAAAAGAAATTTCATTATTCTACATCTACAACTAATGAAAATAATATCATTATTTCTACAACATACAAAACTATATGTTAAAAAATCTAAATTTTTTCTACAACATGTTAAACTAAAAGCATTATTTAATACATAGTAATTATAATTTACATCTACAAATTTTGTTATAACTAAAATTTAATCAATATAATAAATTTACAAACAAACCATGTATTAATTACTCCAAAAAAAGAAATTTCATTATTCTATCTACAACTAATGAAAATAATATCATTATTTCTACGACATACAAAATTATATGTTAAAAAATCTAAAATTTTCATACAACATGTTAAACTAAAAGCATTATTTAATACATAATAATTATAATTTACATCTACAAATTTTGGTATAACTAAATTTTAATTAAAATAATAAATTTACAAACAAACCATGTATTAATTTCTCCAATTTTTTTTCATTATTCTACATCTACAACTAATGAAAATAATATCATTATTTCTACAACATACAAAACTATATGTTAAAAAATCTAATTTTTTTCTACATCATGTTAAACTAAAAGCATTATTTAATACATAGTAATTATAATTTACATCTACAAATTTTGTTATAACTAAATTTTATTTAAAATAATTAATTTAATTCTACAACATATAAAAATGAATACATTATTTAATACATCTATATAAAATCTTATATTTTTTAACAAATTAAATTTTATATAGAATCATCTAATATAAATTACAATCCGTAAATTTATCTATAAATTTAAAATCATTCCTAACATATTTATCACTAAATTTAAATTTAAATGATTCAATTTCTACAATTAAATGAATTACATAATACATCAAAAAAAATTTAAAAAAACTAACAACATCTAATCTTCAATTTTTACAACTAATAAAATTAAATTTACTAAAAATAAAATCTTAATTATTATTTTTAATCTCTCCACCCCCACCTCCCCGGCCCCCACCGTCCCCCACCGCCAGCCCCCAGCCGTCTCTCTTCTCCTCCCTCCCCCACCCCCACCGGCTGCAGCCTGCCACCACGCCCCCCGTCCGTCCCTCCCTCCCCCACCTCCCTCACCCCCCCCCACCGGCGGCGGACGCCCCCCCTCCGGCCAGATCCGGCCACTGTAAACACCCCCACCGGCTGGCAGCCCCCCCCCACTGGCTGGCAGCCCCCCCTCCCTCCCCCACCCCCACCGGCGCTGCCGGTGGCAGACGCCCCCCCCTCCCTCCCTCCCTCTCCCACCTCCCTCACCCACCGGCTGGCAGTCCCCCCTCCCCCACCCCCACCGACGCTGCCGGTAGCAGACGCCCCCCCTCCCTCCCTCTCCCACCTCCCTCACCCACCCACCGGCGGCGGACGGCCCCCCCTCGGGCCAGATCCGGCGCCCCCCCTCCCTTCCCCACCCCCACCGACGCCTGCCAGACGCCCCCCCTCCCTCCCCCATCCCCACCCGCTGGCAGACGGTGGCAGACGCCCCCCCTCCCTCCCCCACCTCCCTCACCCCCCCACCGGCGGCTGGTAGACGCCCCCCCCTCCCTCCCCCACCCTCACCCGCTGGCATACGGTGGCAGACGCCCCCCGGTGGCAGACGCCCCCCTCCCTCCCCTCCCTCCCTCACCCCCCACCGGCGGCGTACGCCCCCCCCCCCTCCGGCCAGATCCGGCCCCCTCTGCCCTCCCACGGCGCCCCACCGATCACCCTCCCCAATTAAAAAAAAAATTTAAATAACATCACCTACTTCTGATCGTCGGTCGTTGCCGCCCAGAGTCGCCGTCCACCGCCGCTCTGCACCGCCACCGCCTTGCACCTCCCAAAGCTGTTGTCCACCGCCTTCTCTGGGTTGCAGAAGCGCCCATGCCCCGGCCCGTTAAATGCCCGAACCGGCACGTTCGCACCGACCCGCACGTACCAGACCGGGCCCGCCTCGGACCGGTTCGGTACGCAGTGGGACGCACGGGACCATGCTGTCCAGTGCGTCCCGGCCACGACCCCCAGCCCGTGCGACCCGCCATCCGCTTGGGTCGGGTCGTGCGGGTCGGGGCGGGACGGCAAACCATGGCTATGAGTCGACCCACTGGTGTTTAGAGTCGACTTGCCCTATTCTCTTGTGTTCTTTTTCGACGGTTTGGCTTCCGGTTGGCTTGGCTTCGACCCCTTGGTTAGCCCATTGTTCTGTGGATGTCTTGGACGTCCTATGAGGGCTGTGACCGTGTTATAGGGTGTTCGGAAGTGCCGTGATATCGAGCAATATTCCGTGTTGTTTTGAGAGTCATTATGGTTTCTGGTCAACTCGGTTGTGACCCAGTGGTTGACACGTGACCTCGTGAACGTCTCAGCTATCCTGTGAGGATCGAGATTATGTTTTGGACGCTTGGAGGTATCGCCTTACCTCGGTTTGCGTGTTCATGTGGTTTGAGGGTTCGAGTAATCCCTCATGTTCTGTGTTTTGTGTTATGTGGAATTGTGAGTCCGATGAGCGACTTGGAGGCCGAGGACTCATTATTGATGTGTGGATTCCGGCTGTTCTGTGCCGCTTCCATTATGCTTTACCGTAGTTTATGGCTTAGGGACTAGGCTGATTAACGGCGTGTTGCCGTGATGTGCGACGATCTTGACCCGAGTCTTGTGACTCAAGGATCGTTGCATTAGCAGGTCTAGTTGGCTGTCCTGAGTCTGGTGGCAGTTGTGTGCTACCTTGTGCTCCGAGTACTTGCGACGGGTGTGTGCTTAGCCTGTCCGTACTTCGGAGTTTCTGTTTGAGAGTCTCTGTGTCTAGTGAGCCTCCACTAGTCGTAGCCTGACGTCACTTCTGTGTGTTGGCCCACCTCGGAGTGGTGGCGGGGCGATTTCCCGATAGAGACGGTTTGTAGGCTGGTTGCCGTGGGCCTCTTTGTCTTGCCGTTAGAGTCCAACGGGAGGGGAAATCAGCTAGAGGCCCGGCTCAAGACATTGAGCTTGTGTGTGCACACGTGGTCAGGGACGTTTGGACCAGCGTTGACGGGCGTGACCCTGACTAGTCACTCGTTACTGTTGTTCCTTGGTTCTTGGTTCGGTGTCTCAGTTACCGCGTTCGAGGCGAGTGGGAGATACCTGAGGCGCAGTGTAAGACGTTAGTGGACGCATCTGACTTTTCTTCTAGTGAGGAGGTGCTTCTGTCACATGACGGATGACTTGTGACTGGTTTCCGTCATGGTTGACGTGACTTGGCGGGTAGTCTGTGTTTGGCTTCACTCGTGGTCAGTGTAGCGTACGCGACGGTGAGGTCGTGTATGTGTTGGTGCTTTCAGACCGTGTGGTCTCGAGTTGGACTTTTGTCTCGGTAGACGAGCCTGCACGACTGAGGTGTCGTGATGTGTCCTGGCTGTGTGGCCAGAGTTTCTTTATATCGGTTTAGTGATTCTCGACTGGGAGTGCGGGGATTCGTGTTTTTTACCGATAGGAGTAGCTGACGGCTCAGCCGTGGTTCCTTTGACTTTTGTCGTTGCGGCTGTTACTTCCGTTGTTGTTGTTACTCCTGCTCCTGCTTTTACTGTTGTAGTTTAGCACTGCTGTTACTGCATTGTTTCGTGGTAGGGATCTGCGGGACCCCTACTGAGCCAGTGAGACGAGGCTCGCCCCTGACTTTTCAGGTGTGGCTGTTCTTCCTCGTGTTCGGAGGTGCAGTGCGGTGGTTCTTAGCTGTCAGCTTTGCCAGTGTCGGGCTTCCCCCGACTTGAGAGTACGTTCTCTTTCCTGTTGTACTATACTTTGGTTGGACTGGACTCTGTTGTAGCTTGTTAACTACTGTAGTTTAATTTGTTTAATTGAAAATGTAATTTTATTTCTTCTATTTTAGCAATCCTGATCGTAATAATATAATTGTTTACTACTTTATCTGGAAGTTCAATGTACTTACACACTCCTTTCTATCCTTTCGGAGTTTTACCGCTCTTGGGAGGCCTCTCATAATCCAAGTGGTATCAGGTTTACCCGGTATCCGGAGTCTGGGTTGTCACAGTTGGTATCAGAGCGTGTGTCTGTGGAAGTACATGGGAATTCTAGATATTGTAGTATTCAGAGTCCTTAAGGTCTAGTACAGTCCGCAGCTGACATAGATTTTGTGCTTCTTTATCGCTTTGCTTTTCGCGTGAAAGCTTGCGTGCGCTGTGTTGGCGCTGCGATGTGGTTTTGCTCTCGTTAGAATTGTGATGGAGCGTCATCCTTTTTCGTGGTGTTTGTCTCGGTTGTGCTGTGTTTGGCAGAGTTTGCCGACATGCGTGAGTCTGTGGTGCTGCGTTCGAGATTTTTCTGTGACGTGATCAGGTGGCTGATGAGAATTTATCGTTGGTGATGGCCGTGCATGTTCTCTGAGGAGATTAATGTTGTTTTGGCCATCCCAGCTTGAGGTTTTGTCAGCCCCTGAGGTGTTAAGGTTGTGCTTTGAGGGATCTGCGGGACCCCTACTGAGCCAGCGAGACGAGGCTCGCCCCTGACTTTTCAGGTGTAGCTGTTCTTCCTCGTGTTCGGAGGTGCAGTGCGGTGGTTCTTAGCTGCCAGCTTCGCCAGTGTCGGGCTTCCCCCGACTTGAGAGTACGTTCTCTTTCCTGTTGTACTGTACTTTGTTGGACTGGACTCTGTTGTTGCTTGTTAGCTACTGTAGTTTAATTTGTTTAACTGAAAATGTAATTTTATTTCTTCTATTTTAGCAATCCTGATCATAATAATATAATTGTTTACTGCTTTATCTGGAAGTTTAATGTACTTACACACTCCTTTCTATCCCTTCGGAGCTTTACCGCTCTTGGGAGGCCTCTCATAATCTAAGTGGTATCAGGTTTACCCGGTATCCGGAGTCTGGGTTGTCACAGTTGGTATCAGAGCGTGTGTTTGTGGAAGTACATGGGAATTCGAGATATTGTAGTGTTCAGAGTCCTTAAGGTCCAGTACAGTCCGCAGCTGACATAGGTTTTGTACTTCTTTATCGCTTTGCTTCTCGCGTGAGAGCTTGCGTGCGCTGTGTTGGTGTTGCGATGTGGTTTTGCTCTCATCAGGATTGTGATGGAGCGTCTTCCTTTTTCGTGATGTTTGTCTCGGTTGTGCTGCGTTTGGCAGAGTTTGCCGACATGCGTGAGTCTGTGGTGCCGCGTTCGAGATTTTTCTATGGCGTGATCATGTGGTTGATGGGAATTTATCGTTGGTGATGGCCGTGCATGTTCTCTGAGGAGATTAATGTTGTTTTGGCCGTCCCAGCTTGAGGTTTGGTTAGCCCCTGAAGTGTTAAGGTTGTGCTTTGAGGTGGTTGTTGGATGCCCTGGTTGAGAGTGTGCTCGGGTGAGCTAAGGATTCCTTCCTGGTGAGCTGCTGTTAGTGGAGCTTGACTTTTCTCATTTTGTCTTGTGGCGTCATTTCGAGGTAAGCTTTGGAAGCGCTGTCTCGGTAAAGCCTAGTCCTGTGTCTGCTTATGTGTGGACTGTGTTAGTTCTGAGCCTGATTTGCTCTTGTTTCGGCGGTGGCTTGGTTTTGGACCCAGTTTGTGAATTGGGGTCATTGTGCACCGTGTTCGATGTGCCGTGTGTGGTGGCTGTTGGGCTGTGAAGGATCAACGATTGATTCAGGACGTGAGGATGAGCTGAGACAGGTGTTCGTTGTGGCTTATGCTGTGACTCTTGGCACGATGGTTTTCACTTTGGCGACTTGTAATCGACTGTTGGCGTGATCAACGCTCGAGGCGTGGTATATTGCAGTTTCGTGGTTTGCGATGGCGCGGAGAGTGTGCTGAGATGCGGATGCCGAGTTGTCTGTAATGCCTGTGTGCGTTGTGTTGGGTGCGCAGTGGAAGCGTGTGGGCTTATAACCCACCGGTCGAGGATTGTTGGTTGGAAGATTGTGATCGGCCGAGAGGATTGTTTCCTCGGTGTAACATTGTCTTGGCTGTGTGCCTTGATGTTGTTGGTTGCCGTGCCGTTGCTTGAGGTATTGTGGTTGTTAGCACAGGTGAGTTTGAGAATTGGGGAAATATGTCGGCGAATATGCTGGTTGAGTACCCTTTCTTTTTTTATATTTCTTGGAAGTTGTGCTCTCGGGACGTGATCGTGGCTCTAGAGAGCATTCTCTGAGATTGTTTGTGGGTCCTTATTGGTAAGCTGTGAGTGGCTAGTACATTTTAGCCGTGTAGTCAGCTGTAATTGTGCCGTGATGTGACCCGGCTTACAGTTGTGTCCCGTGGTTCTGTGTTGAGAACGGAGTCAGGTTCTGCAGGTGTTGTCGTTTGTGGTCAGCATGGGAGGAGTTCCCTGTGAGTCTGAATTTGGAATTGTGTGGACCGAGATCTTGTCTGTTGGTTTTGCTGTACTCTCCTGCTGTGGTAGAGTTAGCATGCAACTCGAATCAGATGTAATGTCTGAGTGAGGACTGACTCGATTGTGTTTGTGGTTGTTTACACGCGGAAAAGTTTTTGGAACATCCGATTTCGCTGGATGGATATGTCGTATATCTTGACATATTTGTTAATTCCGCATTTTTTGGGTTTGTCAGACGATTTAGGGTTCGTGTACTGGACTTTTCCCCACCGACCGAAGTCGGTGTTAATTTACATCGGTAAAAATCCGAACACCTTTGATTAACTGTCGAAGAACGCCTTTTGCCTCTATTAGTTGTGACATAAATGAGCTTGATTGCCCATTCCGGGTACATACTCTTGCAAAGAACTTTGGAGACTTTATTTCTTTGAACACATGATATGAATTACAATCGATCCTTCAAGACCTTTACATATGGTCCCGATTGTGTAATCAGGTCTTCAGGATTATATCCAGTTGCAACCAGAGCCTTTGAATTTGCTTCATTCTACATTTGGATCATTACATTTACTCGTGTCCCCTGATCGGAGAGTTAAGCTTGAATTTTATCACGAGGACCGTTTGATCGCCAAGATGATCATTATCGATGCCTCGGGGTTGCTTCATGGTCACAATCACGCTTTTGATTGTGATTGGACTCTTAAGTTGCCTTGGTGTCCATAAAGGACATTCCCGCCTGAGACGGGTTATATTTGTAATTTTCCCTCCATCATGGTATTTTTGCGGTTTTCCCAAACTTTGGGATATTCTTGCAATTCCTTACTTTCTTGGAGATAGCCCCGTCATGCCTCGACTTCCTGGGCATTCTTGTCATTCTGACTTTTCGGCATATATTTGACATTTCTTGATTTCTCAGGGAAAGTCCCGTCATGCCTCGACTTCCTGGGCATATCGGCCATTCTTGATTTTTTTGGAGATAGTCTCGTCATTTCTTGACTTCCTGGACATATGCGCCATTCTTGACTTTTTGGAGATCGCCCCGTTGTTTGACTTTTTGGACATTCCGAGTATCAAATTTCATGACTTCTCGGAAATATCTCCGGCATTCGACTTTTTGGGCATTTCTCATCTTGATTTATTGACTTCTCGGAAATAACCCTGTCATTTGACTTCTTGGGTATTCCTCTTCTTAATTTCTTGATTTCTCAGGGTTTCATCAATTTTGTTGTTTCCAGACCTGATAGCTCTTGGCCATGAAATAGATACATAGGCTTGGATGGTTAGCCATAAGCCGAACTCAGGAGAGCGCACACCGCTTTAAGGAAGGAGCGTGATCTCGCTCCACCGAGTCGTGCAAACGGCACCAACCATGGACAAGAACATTCTTCAGTGATTTTGAGAAACTGGGAACTTTGCACAGTTTCTAAATTGAACAATGACTTTGATGCAACTTTCCCACAAATGTGGTGTTTTCGTAATTTTCTAATATTTCAGGGCCTTTTTGTATTTTCCCACCATTTGGGGTATTTTTATAATTTTCCCGCCATCGGAGATATTTCTGCAATCTTTTCGTCCTCGGGAGTATTTCTGAAATTTTCCCGCCACCGGGGTATTTCTGTAATTTTTCACCCACCGGGGGTATTTCTGTGATTTTCTACCCACCGAGGGTATTTATGTGATTTTCTACCCACCGGGGGTATTTCTGCAATTTTCTACCCACCGGGGGTATTTCTGTAATTTTTCACCCACCGGAGGTATTTCTATAAAGTGGGGAACATTCCTTTGAACTCATATCTTGTCTCTTGAATTTCTGATTTTTCTGGAATTTTCCAAAGTACATGGACTTTTGGGCAATTTTGCAAAAGCTTGGGGCAGAGTTGCAATTTCTGAAATATGCAGGGATCTCCTCATAATTTTTTCATAAGGGACCAGACTTTGAGCATTTCTGGGCTTCCCATGAACTTCGATCATTTCTTCATTATGGATTTACAACAATACAAATATATTTCTTCATGAGGGAATTTTCTAGCAATAAATCTCAGTATGAGGGCCTTCTTCAAACTTGGAGGGAGGAAACCCAGCCACAAGGGAGAGGGGCGCAAGCCTCTTCTCCTTTCTTCTTCACACTTGGGCCTCTATCGAAGCTCTCCAAGTCTTCAAGTGCTGCCAAACTTTCTTTCCTCTTTTTTCCTCTCCCTTTTTTGGAGCTCTAGGCTTCCTTTTATAGGAGTTAGAAGTGGACCGGAGGCTAGGTGGCTCCGGTGGAAACACCCCCTCCGGTAGAAGTCCAAGGGACAAGGTGACTCTTCCCCTCCCTTCCTTTTTAATTTTTTTTACTGTTTTCTTTCTTTCCGCAGAAAATGGAGGGGAAAGCGCCCCCCCCCCCCCTCCGGTGCATGTACCGGAGGGGGACCCCCTCCGGTTGACTGGAACCGGAGGGGGTCCCTCCGGTGCATGTACCGGAGGGGGTTCCCCTCCGGTTTGACTGGAACCGGAGGGGGTCCCTCCGGTACATGTACCGGAGGGGGTTCCCCCTCCGGTTTGCTTGGGACCGGAGGGGGTCCCTCCGGTTCATGTACCGGAGGGGGTATTTCCCCCTTCCCTCTTCTATTTTTTTTTTTTTTTGCAAAGGACCGGAGGGGGTCCCCCCTCCGGTTTGTCATTATCGGAGAGAAGAGAGAGGGGCGGAGGGGGTCCCCCCTCCGGTGCATGTACCGGAGGGGGTCAAACCTCCTCACATTCTTTTTTCTTTTTTCTTTCTTTTTTTTTTCTTCCCCGCAGCAGCAGAAAATGAAGCAGGGGAACCCCCCCTCCGGTACAGTACCGGAGGGGGTTCACATTCCTTCCTTTCTTCTTTTTTTTTTTCTTTGTATCTGCAGCAGAAAATGAAGGAAAGAACCCCCGCTTTTTTGTATAATTTTTCGGGTTCAACAAATGCCCCCCACGGGATGTCCGTCGGAACCGAAGGTGACGGCGGGCGGCCCGTGCATTTTGGCACTTCCGTTGCTATCCTCAGTCTTCATGACAAGGCGGAGAATATTTTTGGATTTGTTCTTTTCCCATGAGTCCTGATAACATGATAGAGAATTCAGTTGAATGTGGCGACAGTCCTGAGTGGAGCTCAAAGACATTATACATTGCTCTAGAGATCCATTATTGCTGGGTCTTATCACCAATTCTACGCAAAGTTTGACATTTGAGTTTGGACCGACATTTAGTACTATCACGTGCTCTACGCTGGGCCATCTGACTTCTTTCTTCGGCTTGGGTGAATTGGATATTTCTCGACTCAGTAATCTCTAGGAGGAAACTCAGGAGAGCGCATACCACTTCAGAGAAGTGACATGGACCCGCTCCACCAAGTCGACCTGAGACTGAGTTTCATTGAAGAATCGCAAAATGCGCCAACAGAAGTAGCAGGGTTTTTTTTTCTTCTTTCTTTTTTCTTCTTTTTTCTTCTCTTTTCTTTTTTTTTTTTGGGTGACCGAAATTCTCTTGTTCTTCGTCCATAACCTGGTCTAACATTTTTCTCTTGAGCTTTGCCTTTTCTGGCTTTATCCAAGACTAAATCGGAAATCTTGCTACGAAGACTCTCTCCCTTTCTTTTTCTTTGCCCGAGAATCTGTCTCAAGCATTGGTCGGCGCCCTACTCAATATAATTGCCGGCCTGGACTTTCAGGGCGGCCAGGGATTTAAGTTGAAGCATTGGCCATTTCAGCTTGTAGAAGACAGGATCCTCCTTGCGCAACATTTCTGCGAGGCGTCTTTGACTTAATAGCTTTTCGATTGCCCATCTGTGGTTTCTCTGTTTCACGCATGTTCTTTGGGCATCGATCTCTTCCTTTTAATGGTTTCAATCCAATCTTGGATTTCTTGGCATTCCCCGGTAGGGTGGGACACTCTAGCATCATAGCCACACTAAAGAGGATGCTTCCCTCCTCATTCTTCTTTTTAAATACTTTTTCTCGTCCTTATCCTGCCTTCTAGCTTACGCCAGTTCAATCGGAGAAGGAGTTTTTGCCTTTTGCAGATTGTTGGGAGGTGCCTCCAGATTTGGAGTTGTTGAATTGGGCTTTTCTTTGAGGGGGTTTAGGGTGACTATGCTTCTTTGGGACCATCTTGACCCAGTCAGCCTCTCCTTTATGTATTTGGCGGGTGACATTGAATGCTTGCTTGATTATTTCGGGGGACGGTTCTTGGAACTCGGTCATATAAGGACCAAAGTTTTGAGACGTTGATACTGCTTCGGGCTTCTTGCATGCTTGTTCCTTGATCTGTCTGGACTTAACTGGGGGATTCCGCCTTGGTCTCGCCCTTTTTGGCTTTGCCTGGAGTTGGACTTGGATTGCTCTCGCTTAATGTCACCTTTTGGAGTTTGTCTAGAGCTTGATTTGGAGTTCTTTGGTTGGGCCCTGCCTTTCTGACTTTACCCGAAGCCCGGCCTTGCAAGCTTCTCTTGAGCCGGAGGACTCACTGAGCCAACATCCATTGCTGCTGGGGTTATATCTTTCACATCAGCATTGCTCGTATGATTTGAACTTTCTTGTATACTGATGTTTTTCTTTGCAGGTTCTATTGAAGGGATTCTTCCAGAACTGTCATGTCTGGGTAGGGGAATCAATATTCCAATTTTTGATTTCCATATCAACTTTGCTGGTAAAACTTGAGATTTCTTGTATACTGATGATTTTCCCTTTTTGCTTTGCAGGTTCCTTCCGAGCTGCCACATCGGGTCCATGTATTGGGAGAATTTTAGAGCTTCCACAGCTTCAAATTTGAGTGACCTAATGCTCTCACAGATGCAGTCCTGTGCTTTGTGGACTTCACTTCATTAGGAGTATTTTCCTTCCACTAGAGTTATGCAAGGCGACTTTGCGAAGCAAAGCTAGAACAAGATGCACCCAGGAGGTGTTAAGCTTTGCACTTGATATGCATCCTTTCATTTGCTTGTAGTTATCCCGAGGACTTGTCTCGAGACTCATGTTGTGCATTCTTTTATTTATTTGCAGTCACCTTGAGGGATTGCCTCCGGCACCCAGCATGATTTCATGATTAACAGAGAATCCACTTCTTTCATTGGATTTGTAGTCATTCTCTTTTCTTCCTCTTTTTTTTTCTCTCTTTTTTTTTTATTGGAAGGGCCTTCCTTGGCGGAGTCTCCCGAGACACCGAAGGGAGTTAAGAATGCAGCTTCGTCGTGGAAGTTTGATGCACTTGCCAGCTTGCTAAATGGAGAGGCTCCTTTGAAGGGGTCTATCTTGGCGATTGCCCCAGCATGAAAATTCAGTAGTTGAAGATTTTTTTTTTCTCTTTTAGTCTTCGGTGGATGAGTCACCTCCAAGTGTAGATGTTGGCACTGGAGGGACGTTCTTACCCATTTTTGCAAGTGGTTCCATTGGATTTTTGTTTTGGAACACTTGTGGTGTCGGTGGGACAAGAGCAGAAAATGCTAAATGTGGTCGTGCCAAATCTTTCCCTTCCTTTCTCCTTTTCTCTCTCTCTTCTCTCCTTTTTTTTCTTCTTCTTTTTTCTTTCTACCTTTTTTTCTCACTCTTTTTTTCCTTTTTTTCTTTTTTCTTCTCTTCCTTTTTTTTCTTTTCTCTTCCCCTTTTTTTTGAACAAGGGTAGTCAACCCTCCGGAGCTTGAAATTAGATGTTGCACTTTGCAAGAGAGAGTAACTGTGAGGTGATGACTTGGCCGACCTCTAACGGTTTAAGGGCCAAAAGCAGAATTCGGAAATTTGAGTATCGGATTTTAAGGCTGACCAAAAACGATTTAGGAGCCAAAAGTTTGGATGTGGGGCTGACCAAAAATGGTTTAGGAGAGCCTGGAACTTAGGATTTGGGGCTAACCAAACGGGGTTCGGAAAAGCCGAAACTTTATTTGGGGCTAACTAAACGACGTTGGGGAGCCGAAAACTTGTGATTTGAGGCTGGCCAACGATGTTGGGAAGCCGAAAATTTGAAGGTTTGGGGCTGACCAAACGAAATTGGAAAGCCGATTTTTGGATTTGGGGCTGACCAAAGAAATTGGAAAGCCAATCTGGGATTTGGAATTTTAGGGCCAACCAATTAGGTTGGGAGGCCGAAGATTTAGGATTTGGGGCTAACCAAGGAAGATGGAAAGCCAAACTTTGGGATTTGGGGCTAACCAATGAAATTGGAAAGTCGGAATTTGGAATTTGGAATTTGGGGCCGACCAACTAGGTTGGGAGGCCGAAGATTTAGGATTTGGGGCTAACCAAGGAAGTTGGAAAGCCAATCTTTGGGATTTGGTGCTAACCAATGAAATCGGAAAGCCGAAAAACTTTGGATTTGGGGCCGACCAACTAGGTTGGGAGGCCGAAGATTTAGGATTTGGGGCTAACCAAGGAAGTTGGAAAGCCAAACTTTGGGATTTAGCACGGTGGGACGTGAACAAGAACTGTTCAGAGCAATCATGACTTTTGGGTTTTCTTTGGGAGGGTAACTCCCCTACCTTTCCTTACTCCCCTGAGGAGGAGGGCAAGTCTTGTGTAGATTGTTGCTGGAACTCATGCTCGGGAGCATAGTATAGCTTTAAATGCTTCCCATTCGGTGGCAGGAATGGCATTTCTCCTTTGTGATCAACGATTGTATATGTGCTTCCTTCGTAGACCCTTGTGACAACATAGGGCCCACGCCAATTAGGTTGTAATTTGTCGCTGGGTTTGCCAGCCATGACTTCCCTTTCTTTTTGACCATGACGACGTCACTTTTCTTTTTTTCTTTTTTTTTTTGAACGCCCTTTACTTTACCAGCTCATCATAGGCTTGAGTCATTCGGGCTTGGTATAGCTGAAGATGTTTGTAGGCTTCCACCCTTTTACCTTGCACGCTAGAAAGCTCTTCAAGTCTTCTTTCTATTTCATCTTGCACTTGAGTCTGTAGGCCAGTGTGCACGGCGACCCGGTAGGACGACATTTCAATTTCAATTGATACTATAGCCTTCGCCCCATACACCGGAGAGAAAGGGGAACAGCCGGTGGGAGCCTTGTAGACAGTTTGGTATGCCCAGAGAGCTTCGTGTATTTTCTCACCCCAGTCCCTTTTGCGGCTTTCGACGATCTTGGCCAAGAGCTTGGAGAGGGTCTTGTTAAATGCTTCGGCCAATTCATTGGCTTGGGGATTGTAGACCGTTGACGTTCTCCAGTCGATATGAAACTCTGCTGTCAACTGGTAAATGGTCTTATTTTTGAAAGGAGTGCCATTATCTGACATGATTCGACAGGGGGTGCCGAATCGGTATAAAATATGGTACTTGACAAATTGGGCGATTGCCTCTCTTGTGACCTCCTGCAGAGGGATAGCTTCGGCCCACCTGGAGAAGTAATTTGTAGCGGTTAGGATGAATTTGTAGCCTCTTGTGGATGGTGGAAAGGGTCTCACGATATCCATTCCCTATTCTGTAAAGGGCCATATAGGAGCCATGGTGTGCAACGAGCTTGGGAGTCTTCTTGGCACTGGGCCGAAAGCTTGGCACTGATGACGTGCGGGCGTATCGGTTGTAATCCGTATACATGGTGGGCCAGTAGAAACCCTTAAGTTTTATATTGCTCTTCATTTTGTCCCCGACTTGATGGGCACCACAGAACCCTGGGTGGACCTCGTGCATGACCATCTTGGCTTCCTTCGGCGAGAGGCAACGTAAGAGGATAGGCTTGTCCTTTTCATGCACCAGCCTATATAATTGATTTCCTACCAACTGATATGATGTTGCCCTTCGCAGCGGCTGATCCCTTTGAGCCCGATCTGAAGAGAGGCAACCATTCTTTATTTTTTCGGCTCACGCTAATCTTATTCCTCTTTCTCAGTGAGACCGTCTTCTTCAATTGTGTTGACCTCGAAGGTGATAGGGTCGGCTTCTTCATCATTTGAAAATTTGAGAATTTGGGGTGGTCTTTTGCGTTGACAGTCCCGAAAGGACATCTGTGAATACACACCAAAACTTGAGAATTTTTGTAATTGACGGCCCAATAAGGACTTGTAGGTCAAGACCAAAAATTGAAATTTGGTGGAATTGACTGTCTAAAGAGGACTTGCGGGTCAAAACCAAGAATTTGGAGTTTAAGTAGGGTTGACGGCCCAAAACGGACATGAATGCCAACACTACTATTAAAATTTAGTGGAATTGACGGTCCAAAGGGACTTGTGGGTCAAAACCAAGAATTGTTATTTAAGTAGGGTTGACGGCCCAAACGGACATGAATGCCAACACTACTATAAAAATTTAGTGGAATTGACGGTTCGAAAGGACTTGCAGGTCAAAACCAAAAATTTAGAGTTTAAGTAGGGTTGACGGCCCAAAACGGACATGAATGCCAACACTACAATAGAAATTTAGTGGAATTGACGGTCCAAAAGGACTTGCAGGTCAAAACCAGACTTTGAAATTTGAGTAGGGTTGACGGCCTAAAACGGATATGAATGCCAACACTACAATAGAAATTTCGTGGAATTGACGGTCCAAAAGGACTTGCAGGTCAAAATCAGACTTTGAAATTTGAGTAGGGTTGACGGCCCAAAACGGACATGAATGTCAACACTACCATAGAAATTTAGTGGAATTGACGGTCCAAAAGGACTTGCAGGTCAAAACCAGACTTTGAAATTTGAGTAGGGTTGACGGCCCAAAACGGACATGAATGCCAACACTACAATTGGAATTTAGTATTGAGACATGCTTCCCCGAATGGGGACAAAATCATAAGAAAAAGAGGCGTCAATGGTGACGGCTCATGGTGATGAATAACAATAATTCTTTTTCTTCTTTTTTTTTTCTCTTTTTTTTCCTCTTTTCCCTCTTTTTTTTTCTCATCTTCTTTTCCTTTTTCTTTCTTCTTTTTTTCTCTCATTTTCTCTCATTTTTTCTCTCATTTTTTTTTCTTCTTTTTTTTTTCTTCTTTTTTTTTCTCATTTTCCTTTCTCTCGTAGCGACCTCCGTGGCGTAGAAGTCAAGCATTAGAAGTTAAGGTGGGGTCAAAGACTAGAATTGGGGTTGACTAACCTTTGTGATTTGGAAGCTAAAGATTAGAATTGGGGTTTAGAATTTACTGTGGGTGACTTGATGGTCTGAGGGCCAACGGAGTTTGGGATTTGAGTTTGGATTTTGGTTGACCTTTGGGTTTTGAAACTTAGTTGACTTGTGCGGTTTGAAGACCGAGAAATGGAGTTGGAGTTGGCTATTCTTCGTGATTTGGAAGTTGAGGATTGCACTGAGGGTTTGGCTGACTTTTGTGATTTGGAAGCCAAAAGTTGAAATTTGGGTGAGTTTTTCTGGAACTTGTGATTTGATAGTTTTGATAATGTGCTCGCCACGGTGGGACAAAACTATCGGACAAACAATGTTTGAGATGGTAGTACATAGTGACGATGCATTCCTCCTTTCTTCTTCCTCTTTTCTTTTTTTTTTCACATTACCAACTCCACCGCCCTTTCGGGTTTTCGTCGAAGCTGGCCCCCTTTAGCTTTTTCCAGTGCGCCCTTTCGGGTTTTCACACTGAGGGGTTACTCATTTTTGCCTGAAGCGCCCTTTCGGGTTTTCACTCCAGCCGGGTTTTATGACCTTTTTACCCTTAGGCAACCAACAAGTTGGATGCCCAAGTCCGTCGGGGCACCTCAATTTTAAGCCCCATTTTTTCTTTCTTTTTTTTCTTTTTTTGTTGTTGTTTCTGGTGGCATTGTTGCTTGACGTCGTCGTTGTAGCTGCTTCTGGTGTTGTTGTTGCTTGACCTTGTCGTTGGGACAAAGTGTCTGAATTTCCATTGACCCTCCACCATAAGGAAGATGTGGGGCCAATGAAAAAGGGATTGACGATGAAGTTTTTGGGTTTTGGAATGGTAACTGACCGAGAAGGGGTTTGGACACCGTAACTTTGGGTGGTTCTTTTTTTTTGCTGACTTGAAAGGTTTGGGCAACAAAAATTTGGTTCTATTTTGTGGTTGTTGACCCGAAGGGGTTTTGAACCAATGATTTGGGTTTCGTGTCTTTTTTTGTAGTGATCCAAGGAAGGCTTGGGTAACCAAAGAGTTGGTTTTAATGGTGGCTAACCCGAAGGGGTTTGAACCAAGGATTTGGGTTTCGTTTTGGATAGTTATCGACCCGAAAGGGGTTTCAAACCAAGGGTTTAGGTTTTAGTGCATTTGTTCCCTTGATAGGACATGATTTTCAAGTGGAGGATAACCACGATGCTGGTTCATGATGATTGTTGAAAATATATTTTCTTCTTCTTCTCCCTTTTTTTTTCTTTTTTTTTTTTCACTTTACCAACCCCAGCGCTCTTTCGGGTTTTCGCCGAAGCTGGCCCCCCTTTAGCTTTTTCCAGTGCGCCCTTTTGGGTTTTCACGCTGAGGGGTTACCCAATTTTGCCTGAGACGCCCTTTCAGGTTTTCACCTCAGCCGGGTTTCTTTGGCCTTTTTACCCTCAACCACCCCTGTGATGGGAATGGCTAAGTCCGCTGGGGCACCTCTATTTTAAACCCTTTTTTTTCTTTTTTCTTTTTCTTTTTTTTTGAACTCTGGATTTGAGCTTTGACAAGGTGATGATCCAGGTGAGATGTGCTTTTCATTGAGTGGAAGGAAGGGTTACTCTCTCTCTTTTGTAGTTCTTCACAAAGGGATTTTCTTCTATGGGGATTTCCATGGCAACTGTCTATTCACCTTTGCTTCTTTAAGTTTCTCTTCAAACACTTCTTTCTTGTTTTTCTCCTCCTCAGCTTGCGCTTCATTTCAAGAGGACAGACTGTTTGATGACTGAGTTGGGTGAAATTCGTCCCTCCCGAGATGAAATTTTCGCTTTGAGCTTCTTCCTTGGAGGGCCTGGGCCAAGAGTGCTCCTCTCTTTCTTTCTCTCTTTCACTTTCCCTTTTTTTTTCCTTCTTCTTTTGGGGTAAAATTTGGCAGGAAATTTTACTTCCCTGTGGACAGCAGGAGAAAGGTTGACGCCGAAATTGGTTTGGTGCCACAAGCATAGGTTTAGGCTTGAAGTTAGCTTTGTGTTACCAGAAAATGAGCTTAATTGCCAAGGATGGCTAGAGCCCGAAGTGGAACAATACCCAAACTTGGCAGATCAAGAAATGAGTTGGTGTTCAACACCGATTTGGTACCAAAGCATGGGTTGGATCCTATGCACAGATGGCTTGATGTCAGGCAGGCATGTTTGAAGCCTCAAGAGGTTCGAACACTGACGATTTTGGGACAGACTCCACTAACAGAGTGTTAAAATTTGGAAAGGGAAAAGACAGAGGTCCCCCTTGAATCTGTCTTCTTGGCTCCGCCATTGGTTTTACTTCATCTTTTTTTTTTTAGGCTTCTATTTTTGTCTTCACTTAGAGCTTTGCTTGAAGCCTTCTTCCTGGACTGGCCTTTCTGGCTTTGCCTAGGCTTGACTTGGAGCCTTCTGCTTTGGACTTCTGATCGGGCTATTGCTTGTCGGAGCTACCTTGCTTGAGGTTTCGCCTGAGATTTTGCTCGAAGCATTATTTTGTGCTTTGCCCCTACCTCTTCTTGGAGTTTTCTTTGCCAGATACGCCATCTTGAATTTCTAAGGTGGCAGCTTGATGCTTCATCAATTTTATCTTCCTTCTTCCCTATTCTTATTTATTCATCTTCCTTTTCTGCCTCATCTCATGTCTTGAGGGAGAGGAAAATCTATTTTGGGACTGATTGAAACATGCCCCCAGGATTGAAATTCTGGCCTCAAGTTGTTGCCTTAGAAGGTTTAGATTGTTCAAAGTCTCCTCCTTGTTGACCCATATTTATTTGAAAAGAAGTTGGTTCACGGAATCGCCCCCTCGCCTGGACTTAAGGGCTTTGACTTTTTACGTGAGGCTTGGATGTCAACTTCTTTCATTGTCACCTTTCACTTGATGTAGACGGCAATAAGATTGTCCCCTTGCCCAGACTTAGAGGATTTGACTTCCCACCGGTGCCTTGGCTTCAGAGCGAAGCTTAGGCGTTGGCTTCTTTCATCTCTGCCTCAGCTTGATGTATTCGGCAAAGTATTGTTATGAGATCGGCTCGCCTTTATCTGGCCAGTTGCGTTCTTCTTCTTCTTTTTCTTTGGTTTGCTTTTGGTCAAGGACAAATCTTGCCAGACTTAGATATAGCCACAACAGATTTTCTTCCAGGGCGGCGACATTGCCCCGGCTAGCAGGAACAACATATGAATTTTGTTGGCACTTAGTCTTCAACAGGAAGTCTTCACTTGGACGTATCAAGCAGCGGCGGCCATGACTGTGGTGGCGTTGTCCCCTCTTAGTAATTGCCACTTGGACATGTATTGTGTTGCCATTTGGCCTTTGACAGGGAGTTTTAACCTTGGTGCCCCCAACGGCAGCAACCACGGTTGGAATGGCATCCCCCCAACTAGTAGGAGCAACTTTAGATACATGTTGACATTTGGCCTTTGAAAGGGACCGCTCAACCTTGACGCCCCGGGCAACCTTAACCTTGATGCCCCCAGCGACAGCTTCAACGGTGGGAGTCCTTTGAACTTCTTGCAAGAGTGTGAAGGAGTCACAACTTTTGTCAAGGCAAGGTATTCTTCGACAAAGAAATGAAAGGCAGGAAAAGTCCCACCGGACGTGCCAGTCTGTTTACACGCGGAAAAGTTTTTGGAACATCCGATTTCGCTGGATGGATATGTCGTATATCTTGACATATTTGTTAATTCCGCATTTTTTGGGTTTGTCAGACGATTTAGGGTTCGTGTACTGGACTTTTCCCCACCGACCGAAGTCGGTGTTAATTTACATCGGTAAAAATCCGAACACCTTTGATTAACTGTCGAAGAACGCCTTTTGCCTCTATTAGTTGTGACATAAATGAGCTTGATTGCCCATTTCGGGTACATACTCTTGCAAAGAACTTTGGAGACTTTATTTCTTTGAACACATGATATGAATTACAATCGATCCTTCAAGACCTTTACATATGGTCCTGATTGTGTAATCAGGTCTTCAGGATTATATCCAGTTGCAACCAGAGCCTTTGAATTTGCTTCATTCTACATTTGGATCATTACATTTACTCGTGTCCCCTGATCGGAGAGTTAAGCTTGAATTTTATCACGAGGACCGTTTGATCGCCAAGATGATCATTATCGATGCCTCGGGGTTGCTTCATGGTCACAATCACGCTTTTGATTGTGATTGGACTCTTAAGTTGCCTTGGTGTCCATAAAGAACATTCCCGCCTGAGGCGGGTTATATTTGTAATTTTCCCTCCATCATGGTATTTTTGCGGTTTTCCCAAACTCTGGGATATTCTTGCAATTCCTTACTTTCTTGGAGATAGCCCCGTCATGCCTCGACTTCCTGGGCATTCTTGTCATTCTGACTTTTCGGCATATATTTGACATTTCTTGATTTCTCAGGAAAGTCCCGTCATGCCTCGACTTCCTGGGCATATCGGCCATTCTTGATTTTTTTGGAGATAGTCTCGTCATTTCTTGACTTCCTGGACATATGCGCCATTCTTGACTTTTTGGAGATCGCCTCGTTGTTTGACTTTTTGGACATTCCGAGTATCAAATTTCATGACTTCTCGGAAATATCTCCGGCATTCGACTTTTTGGGCATTTCTCATCTTGATTTATTGACTTCTCGGAAATAACCCTGTCATTTGACTTCTTGGGTATTCCTCTTCTTAATTTCTTGATTTCTCAGGGTTTCATCAATTTTGTTGTTTCCAGACTTGATAGCTCTTGGCCATGAAATAGATACATAGGCTTGGATGGTTAGCCATAAGTTGAACTCAGGAGAGCGCACACCGCTTTAAGGAAGGAGCGTGATCTCGCTCCACCGAGTCGTGCAAACGGCACCAACCATGGACAAGAACATTCTTCAGTGATTTTGAGAAACTGGGAACTTTGCACAGTTTCTAAATTGAACAATGACTTTGATGCAACTTTCCCACAAATGTGGTGTTTTCGTAATTTTCTAATATTTCAGGGCCTTTTTGTATTTTCCCACCATTTGGGGTATTTTTGTAATTTTCCCCCCATCGGAGATATTTCTGCAATCTTTTCGTCCTCGGGAGTATTTCTGTAATTTTCCCGCCACCGGGGGTATTTCTGTAATTTTTCACCCACCGGGGGTATTTCTGTGATTTTCTACCCACCGAGGGTATTTATGTATTTTCTACCCACCGGGGGTATTTCTGCAATTTTCTACCCACCGGGGGTATTTCTGTAATTTTTCACCCACCGGAGGTATTTCTATAAAGTGGGGAACATTCCTTTGAACTCATATCTTGTCTCTTGAATTTCTGATTTTTCTGGAATTTTCCAAAGTACATGGACTTTTGGGCAATTTTGCAAAAGCTTGGGGCAGAGTTGCAATTTCTGAAATATGCAGGGATCTCCTCATAATTTTTTCATAAGGGACCAGACTTTGAGCATTTCTGGGCTTCCCATGAACTTCGATCATTTCTTCATTATGGATTTACAACAATACAAATATATTTCTTCATGAGGGAATTTTCTAGCAATAAATCTCAGTATGAGGGCCTTCTTCAAACTTGGAGGGAGGAAACCCAGCCACAAGGGAGAGGGGCGCAAGCCTCTTCTCCTTTCTTCTTCACACTTGGGCCTCTATCGAAGCTCTCCAAGTCTTCAAATGCTGCCAAACTTTCTTTCCTCTTTTTTCCTCCCTTTTTTGGAGCTCTAGGCTTCCTTTTATAGGAGTTAGAAGTGGACCGGAGGGTAGGTGGCTCCGGTGGAAACCCTCCGGTAGAAGTCCAAGGGACAAGGTGACTCTTCCCCTCCCTTCCTTTTTAATTTTTTTTTACTGTTTTCTTTCTTTCCGCAGAAAATGGAGGGGAAAGCCCCCCCCCCCTCCGGTGGTACAGTGACCGGAGGGGGATCCCCCTTCGGTGCATGTACCGGAGGGGGACCCCTCCGGTTTGACTGGAACCGGAGGGGGTCCCTCCGGTACATGTACCGGAGGGGTTCCCCCTCCGGTTTGCTTGGGACCGGAGGGGGTCCCTCCGGTTCATGTATCGGAGGGGGTATTTCCCCCTTCCCTCTTCTATTTTTTTTGCAAAGGACCGGAGGGGGTCCCCCCTCCGATTTGTCATTATCGGAGAGAAGAGAGAGGGGCGGAGGGGGTCCCCCCTCCGGTGCATGTACCGGAGGGGGTCAAACCTCCTCACATTCTTTTTTCTTTTTTCTTTCTTTTTTTTTTCTTCCCCGCAGCAGCTGAAAATGAAGCAGGGGAACCCCCCCTCCGGTACAGTACCGGAGGGGGTTCACATTCCTTCCTTTCTTCTTCTTTTTTTTTTCTTTGTATCTGCAGCAGAAAATGAAGGAAAGAACCCCCGCTTTTTTGTATAATTTTTTGGGTTCAACAGTGGTCCAGTTCTGTCATTGGCGTTCTGCGTGCCAGATTCGTTTGTTGTTATGGCGGGGAAGCCGATGGGTTGGAGCAGTCAGTTGAGATGATTGTTTTTCTCGTGATAGCTGATGCTTGTGTGTCTGCCGAGTATGTGTTTTTATCGATGGCTGTTTCGCGGCATGGGTCGTGTCTCCTTGTTCTGTGAGACGATAGCGATAATGCCATGATGCTTCGGAGGTGCCAGACTTGTGTTCCTTTGTGTGCCATGCTCGTTCTGTGGATCGATGTGCCTTGAGATCCGGAGCGTGTGCCTGTGATTGTGATCTGGCAGTGTTCCTCTGAATTGTGTTTTCGAGAATCGTATTATCGTGTTTTGTGTGTTCAAGGTTTGGCTGGAGCTTGGAGAGCATTGTTAGCGTTTGGGGTTGTTCTTCCCTGTTTCCTGTTGACTCCTTAAATTTCGGATATGAAATTTCTTAAAGGAGGGGAGGATGTAATGCCCTGGATTATTCGGATCAGAATCGGAGAGCTTTCGGAACGCTTTCGTGGGTCCCGAATTGTGTTTTATGATCCACTCGGGTTTTTCCCTTGTATAACTTGCGGAACCCTGTGGAGAGTGAACCGTTGAGTTTTGAGACTCCTAGACGCTACAAGTGCATTGTGCTCTTTCCGAGGATCGCAGAGACTATTTTTTTCGTATTTTTCAGATTTTATGGAATTTTGGGCCAAATTTCGTAATTTCTTTTTTTTTTAACCCTCACCCTCACCCTCTCTCCTCTCTCTTCTACGTTGTCTTACTCTCTCCCTCTCCGTTCTCTCTCCTCTCTTCCCCTCTCCCCCGGGCGCGCAACCGTGGCGGAGCTGGATGAGGTGGAGACGGCGTGGAGTTGTCGTGGGGCATGATGACGCGAGAATCGGAGCGTGGTGCTCGGCGCGATCCCATTCGTGGATTCGAAGTTGGCGTGTATTTGTGTGATGGTTTTTGACGCGGTTTGGCCGTTTCGGCATGCGAGATTTTCGGTGGAGGTAGGGGGATGGATACCCTACTGATTTCCTTCTTTCCCTCACGGTTTGGAGCCGAACGCCGTGAGACTGTGAGTTTGAGCGGATTTTCCAGCTTTAAGGGCGAAAGCAAGTTTTTGGGGTATGATGCGAAATCGCCGTTCCAGGCGATGGTTTTCACATTAAATGGTAAAATTTGAACCCCTGGCATGTAGGGATTCGATTCCCGCCAGCTTAACTCCGTTTGAGCGTGATTTGGGGCCGGTATGAGGCCGGATGCCCATGTGAGTCGTTTTGGGTTGATTTGAGAAAATCACGCGTTTGATAGCCGGCTTGTAGGTTTCTACGGTTTTCGCACCGTGACGAGAACGCGCCCCTGGTGTTAGTCGCGTTAACCATCGAACGCGCAATAATCGGGTGCCGCGTCTCGTGAAGGAAGATGAACAGTGGGGCGGTTTGGAACGCGACCCAGATGTTGATCGCGATCCTTTGTGAACGCGACCCAAGAGGGGTCACGTCTATGTGTTATCGCGCCCGAGGATATGGTCGTGACTATTATCGCGACCTAAGTGAGTGCCGCGTCTCTGGTTGATCGCGACGCGAGTGTGTATCACGTCTCTGTGTTATCGCGCCCAAGGTTGTGGCCACGATTATTATCGCGACCTAGGTGGGTGGCGCGTTAATGTTGTGATCATGACAAATGACTTTACCGCGTCTATGGATCATCGTGACCCAGGGTATGACCGCGATAATGCGATCAAGGCTTTGGGGATGATCATGATCTGGTTAGGGCTGTGAGTCGACCCACTGGTGTTGAGAGTCTACTTGCCCTATTCTCTTGTGTTCTTTTTCGACGGTTTGGCTTCCGGTTGGCTTGGCTTCGACCCCTTGGTTAGCCCATTGTTCCGTGGATGTCTTGGACGTCCTATGAGGGCTGTGACCGTGTTATAGGGTGTTCGGAAGTGCCGTGATACCGAGCAGTATTCTGTGTTGTTTCGAGAGTCATTATGGTTTCTGGTCAACCCGGTTGTGACCTAGTGGTTGACACGTGATCTCGTGAATGTCTCGGTTATCCTGTGAGGATCGAGACTATGTTTTGGACTCTTGGAGGTATCACCTTATCTCGGTTTGCGTGTCCATGTGGTTTGAGGGTTCGAGTAATCCCTCATGTTCTGTGTTTCATGTTATGTGGAATTGTGAGTCCGATGAGCGACTTGGAGGCCGAGGACTCACTATTGATGTGTGGATTCCGACTGTTCTGTGCCGCTTCCATTATGCTTTACCGTAGTTTATGGCTTAGGGACTAGGCTGATTAACGTCGTGTTGCCGTGATGTGCGACGATCTTGACCCGAGTCTTGTGACTCAAGGATCGTTGCGTTAACAGGTCTAGTTGGCTGTCCTGAGTCTGGTGGCAGTTGTGTACTACCTTGCTACCTTGTGTTCCTAGTACTTGCGACGGGTGCATGCTTAGCCTGTCCGTACTTCGGAGTTTCTGTTTGAGAGTCTCTGTGTCTAGTGAGCCTCCACTAGTTGTAGCCTGACGACACTTCCGTGTGTCGGCCCACCTAGGAGTGGTGGCGGGGCGAGTTCCCGATAGAGACGGTTTGTAGGCTGGTTGCCATGGTCCCCTTTGTCTTGCTGTTAGAGTCCAACGGGAGGGAAAAATCAGCTAGAGTCTCGGCTCAAGACATTGAGCTTGTGTGTGCACACGTGGTCAGGGGCGTTTGGACCAGCGCCGACGGGCGTGACCCTGACTAGTCACTCGTTACTGTTGTTCCTTAGTTCTTTGTTCGGTATCTCAGTTACCGCGTTCGAGGCGAGTGGGAGATACCTGAGGCGCAGTGTAAGACGTCAGTGGACCCATCTGGCTTTTCTTTTAGTGAGGAGGTGCTTCTGTCACATGACGCATGACTTGTGACTTTCGTGACTGGTTTCCGTCATGGTTGACGTGACTTGGCGGGTAGTCTGTGTTTGGGTTCACTCGTGGTCAGTGTAGCGTACGCGACGGTGAGGTCGTGTATGTGTTGGTGCTTTTAGACTGGGTGATCTTGAGTTGGACTTTTGTCTCGGTAGACGAGCCTGCACGACTGAGGTGTCGTGATGTGTCCTGGTTGTGTGGCCAGAGTTTCTTTGTATCGGTTTAGTGATTCTCGACTGGGAGTCCGGGGATTCGTGTTTTTTATCAATAGGAGTACCTGACGGCTCAGTCGTGGTTCCTTCGACTTTCGTCGTTGCGGCTGTTACTTCCGTTGTTGTTGTTACTCCTGCTCCTGCTTTTACTGTTGTAGTTTAGCACTGTTGTTATTGCGTTGTTTCATGGTAGGGATCTGCGGGACCCCTACTGAGCCAGTGAGACGAGGCTCACCCCCGACTTTTCAGGTGTAGCTGTTCTTCCTCGTGTTCGGAGGTGCAGTGCGGTGGTTCTTAGCTGCCAGCTTTGCCAGTGTCGGGCTTCCCCCGACTTGAGAGTACGTTCTCTTTCCTGTTGTACTGTACTTTGGTTAGACTGGACTCTGTTGTAGTTGTAGTTTAATTTGTTTAATTGAGAATGTAATTTTATTTCTGCTATTTTAGCAATCCTGATCATAATAATATAATTATTTACTGCTTTATCTGGAAGTTCAATATACTTACACACTCTTTTCTATCCCTTCGGAGCTTTACCGCTCTTGGGAGGTCTCTCAGAATCTAAGTGGTATCGGGTTTACCCAGTATCCGGAGTCTAGGTCGTCACAAGTCCTGTTGGTACAAAAGAAGGACGGGTCCTGACGCATGTGTGTTGATTACAGAGAATAGACAATAATATAGTTAAGGATAAGTGCCCTATCCCTGTTATTGAAGATTTATTGGGCGAATTGGGCCATGCATCGTAGTTCACTAAATTGGATTTGAGGTCCAGATATCATCAAATCCGGATGAGACCATAACACATTGGGTGTACTGCATTCACTACTCATGCAGGACATTGAGTATTTAGTTTTACCCTCTAGGTTGGCCAATGCTCTAGCCACATTCCAGGGACTAATGAATGATCTTTTGAGACCCCTTCTAAGAAGATTTGTATTAGTGTTCTTTGACGACATACTGACAGCTTAGATTGGACTGCCCACTTACAACATCTTCAGCAGGTCTTGTCCATATTGTCACAGATTGAGCTTTATCCTAAATGGAGCAAATGCTCCTTTGGCCAATCTTCAGTTTCCTACCTGGGCCATATCATATCTGGAGGGACAGTTTCTATGGAACCAGATAAAGTGAAGGCTATTACAGATTGGCCGAGTCCATAGGGTGTTAAGCAACTGCGGGGCTTTCTAGGTTTAACAGGCTATAACAGGAAATTTATACAGCATTATTACTTAATTACTTCTCCATTAACTGCTTTACATAAGAAGGACCATAAATATTAGTGGAGTTCTACTGCAGATCTTGCTTTTGTGAACTTGAAGCAGGCTTTAAGTACAGCTCCAGTTCTAGCACTTCCAGATTTTAGCCAACCATTTATTCTTGAATGTGATGCTACCTCAGTCCACGAGTATGGGGGTAATCTTGATACAACAACAACACCCTATTGCCTATATTAGTAAGGCATTCTCAGCTTCTCAGCAGGCTCTATCCACTTATGACAGGGAACTTCCAGCTGTTTTATTCGCAGTTCAAAAGTGGAAGCATTACTTGTTGGGTAATTCATTCATTATCAGGTCTGACCATCAAAGCCTTCGTCACCTCTTGTCCCAGAAAATCACCACTCCGCAACAGCAGAGATGGCTTGTTCAACTGATGGGCCTTGATTTTTCTCTGGAGTTTGAACATGGTCACACTAATACAGTGGCTGATGCTTTGTATAGGCAGTCAGACATCATTTCAGTCTGTGGGATTTCAGTGATCATTCCCAACTGGTTGGAGGAACTCAAAGCAACCTACAAGACTGATGACGTGCTCCAATAGAAAGTACAGGACTGGGAATTAGGTCATTTGGATAAACAACTGTACAATTATAAAGGGGGACTACTTTATTACAGGGGTAAAATCCTTTTGCACTCTGCTCACTCTTACATTCCAAAGATTTTACAAACATATCACCTATCCCTGATTGGTGGCCATCCTAGGTTTCACAAAACCTTACATAATATCAAGTAGAGTTTTTACTGGCCTCACATGCCATCTAATATCAAAAACTATATTAAATAATGTGATATGTCAAACTTGCAAGTATTCTACTCAATCACCATCAGGCTTATTGCAACCTCTAGCTATTCCTACTACAATTTGGTCATCTATTTCACGGATTTCATTGATGGATTACCTAAATGCCGGGGCTGGACTTCCATTTTTGTGGTGGTGGATAGATTATCCAAGCAAGGTCATTTTCTGCCACTGAAACTCCCCCATGCTTCGCAGTCAGTTGCTCAGCTCTTTATTAGAGAAATCATATGGTTACATGGTCTGCCCACCGATATCGTATCTGATAGAGACCCAGTTTTCTGCAGCCAATTTTGGCAACAAATTTTCTCATTGCAGGGGGTGGCATTACATATGAGTACCACTTATCATCCCCAGTCTGAAGGCCAATCAGAAGTAGTAAATAGATGCATTGAGACATATTTATGGTGCTTCTGTTTACAACAACTGCAGGTATGGGCAGACTGGATTTCTTGGGTAGAGTTTTATTATAATACAACATTTCACTTGGCCACTCGCATGGCATCCTTTGAAGCATTATATGGGCGACCACCACCGACAGTCCTCACCTATGTCCCTGGCCTTGCTGACAGTTTGGAGATGGATGCACAACTGAGATCCAGAAATGATATTTTACAAGAGCTTAAGCACAACCTGGAAGTCGCCCAGCAGAAGATGATCAGAAATGCTAATAAGCATCGCTTGGATGTGAAGTACAATGTAGGCGATTGAGTTTACTTAAAACTACAACCATATCGTCAGGGTTCAGTGATCAGACGATATTGCCACAATTTTTTTGCTCGATACTTTGGCCATGAGTTTGTTAAACTCTGTGGCAGAGTTGCATATCAACTGAATCTTCTCCCAGAGGCTCGCATTCACAGCACCTTCCACGTCTCCCAGTTAAAAAGGAAGCATGGTGAACATGCAGTTCATCCCGTGCCTCTTCCCCAACTTCTCTGTGTCAAGGTCTGCAAACCCGGTACCGGTTTCGGTACCGGACAAGACCGGTACAGATACATACTGGCTGTACCGGCGTGTACCACCTGATACATGAAGAAATTGAATCGTATCGGGCAAGGCCGGTACCGGTATGTACCGGCCCGGTACGATACATACCGGGCGGTACTGAAAACAATGCTCTGTGTGCAAGACAGAATGCTAGAACACATTTTGCAACGACGATTGATCAAAAGAAACAACCAAGCCATTCCCCAAATTTTAATTGCTTGGAAGGATACTCCTGATGCAGAGGCAACCTGGATGGATTATTCAGCATTCAAGAAGTTTTACCCCGATTGCAACCTCGAGGACGAGGTTATTTCTCATGGGAGGGGGGGGGGGTAATTGACATGTAACAAGGGGGTCGAGGTGGTTAGAGGCAGGTAGTGACTATTAGGCCAGTTCAACTACTTCAAACTGGTGAACCGGAAAGAGCAGCCCAAGCCAGTCGGGTCTGTTGTAATGAAATTTAGATGAAATGTAGTTTTAATTTAGATAGAATTTCAATTGTAATTCCAGGCGTGTAGATGATCATGGACTACGGCCTTATAAATAGAGCCGGTTGTAACAAATCAAACAGGGTTTTTTGCCAATTATTCCATTCGAATACAACTCTCCCTTCTTTTCCCATGTCGGTATCTTCTTCTCCTTCTTCTTCTGCTCCCTTTCCTTATGTTCCTGCTTCTGTTCTTCCCCCTCCTGTAGCTTTGAATTCGATCTCTTTTGGAGTTCTGGGATTGGCTCCTTCCCCCCCAACTGCATCAGGAAAGAAGAAGGCCGCCATTGCAGCCATTTCATCTGATAGGTTCTCAATTCTTGAAGACAATCCAAGGTCAGAACTGGCAGGTCATAACAAATAGCAAGTTTTAATGTTTAAGGAACATTTGGTATTGTAATCAATTGGACCATCACATGGATGGCATTCTAGATGAAACTGTTGGGGGTGGTAATGTTTGTGTGGAAGATTGCTTGACTTTGTAAAATCTGCTTTCCATTCATGGTAGCTAAATGTAAGATTTTGCTCCTTTTCTTTTGATTTTAAATAATTTTTAAAGAAATAGCGAAAGTTGATCCTTCACATGCCATTTTGGTCTCTATTTTAGGTTTGATCCATGTCTTACTCGATGTCCTCAAATCACATACTGGAGCATCAAAGGATCATGAGATAAATATCTGTGTTCATAACTCTTCCTCCAAGTTTCATATGCCTTTTCATTTACTTATCCTTCAACACTAGGTTCCTACATTCCACCCGTTCAACTATGCTTTCCATTCCGGTGCGGATAACATGAAGACTGATTTTGCTACTTGTATTGGGTTGCAAATGTGATGTTCGGTCTGAGTTATTCACATTTTGTTCTATTTAAGATTCCACATTCTTCTCATTCAACTATAATGATAGGAGTAAAACCGATCATGCTGTGTGTGTTCTGTGGCATGTGATGCTCAATCAACAGTCTTTCCCAATCTCCGAGAACTAAAAGTACACTGTTATCTGCTTTGGGGATTGAAAACTAGAGCAACATCCAAAAAATTCATCCATGCCTTCTCCCACTGGGTTGATTTCCCTTCCAAACACAATGTTCCATGATACAATCCTCCATCTGACATTTATGTTCCGATAGATCATTCAGTACTCCTGTCCCTGACTCCCTGTTTGGTTGCGGTCTTAACTTGGTTGTTTTAAGGTATAGTGATAATCTTTACAATGGCAGATTGCTAAATATAGTAGATATCTTTTACCCTTGAAATTCTCCTCTTTTTTCCAAATCTATGAGAACTTTTTTTTATTGTTTCAGAGCTATAACTCTCTCTCTCAAGTAGTTACACACATGAATGGTATCTTAAAAAAACTTGAACAGTGTGATTTCATCTTAAGTTTATATTCATCCTATCTTATTTTTGGGGCCTTGTGGAAAAATTATCACTAAGAAAAATAGCTTGCAAATGGAAGTGAAAGTGAATGCTATGCATTAATGCTTATCATGTTTCATTTCCTTTAAGCCTGCTTGGAGAAAAAGGGTAGTGGTTTCTTAGATTTTCTGAGCTTCTGTCAGCCAGCCCATTATTTTATCTTTGAAAAACCTGCTTGTTGGTATATCCCATGAGCCACTATGTGCCTTCTATTTTATCTTTTTTTTTGTCTATCTTTCTTATGGGTTGTACCAGAGGAGATCAGCATCGGAATGATAGCACTGAATGGGGAGAATTGATGGACCAAGATAGTTGTCCCTCTTGCCATTCATTTTCTGTTTTTCATCTCTTTATCTTATTGGTTCTTATTGGTTATACTAGATGAGATCAGCATGGGAATGATAGCACCTAATGGGGGGAATTGATGAACGAAGATAGTTGTCCCCCTTGACCCTGCCTTGTGGGATGTTGGTACTTTTTAGGAAAATTAATGGAATTCTAACTTACCAAACAACAATAGATAGCAATGGATTTTTTTTAAAGTTCCTAGTGGTGGAAAAAGTTTCCATGTCACTGAAGAGATCCTGAGGACAAAAACACAGAAATAGCCTCGTGATTGTGTCATGGTCCCGCTTGCAGTTCTTTTGTTTTGTACTTTTCTTTCTATATCAGTCACAAAATCTGTACATATCTCTGTGTGCCCGGAAATTTGAATGTGAATCCATGCAGGATCAAGGGGGTTATGGGGTAATATATTCATAATGGTTTTTTGCAATTGATGGTAGCTTGGGAAAAATATTGGGATGAAGGAATCTAGTTGTTTCTGCTAGGGGATTTTGTAGAAAGTATTGGATCAATCAGGGAAACCGTGAGAACTTTAAGTTTAAGATGACATTCCTCATTTCATCCAAGTAGAGAAGTGCTCAAACGATGTAACCTCAACTACCAGTCAATACTGTCAGATTTTAAAGCCCAACTTCATCTTAATTGCCATCTAAATAATATAAAGAGCTATTTCATATATTTTCTTCCAAATTCATTTGCTGTTTCATGTTTAAAAAGATGATTAGCCTTCTCTCATTGTGTTCACTTTCAAGGTGAACGGACTAGGGGGCAAACTTTTCAGTTAATGAAACATGGCCGAAGAACATCAAGAGGGGAATTCTGTTGATCCAGCAACCCAGAGTATGAGGCGCAAACGTGGGCGACCTCGGAAGGATGAAAGTCATGGTTCTGAACCATATCGAACTCAAAGGCGTAAAGTCAATGCAGAGACTTACGAAAATGATCCTTTCGTTGGTCAGGTTGTTTCTGGTGTTCTTGATGGAAAGTTTGATGCGGGATATATGCTCACTGTACGAATTGGTGAAAGGGGAAGTGTTTTACGTGGTGTTGTCTTTGAGCGAGGTCGTTCTGTACCTATTTCCCCAGCAAATGATATTGCACCAAATGTTAAGATGTTCAAGAGGGATGAAATTTCTCTACCTTCTTCTTGGCAACTACCTTATTTTACACCTATCCGATCTAGGAGAGATGGAGCACTCAGACATCAGCAAAGAAATGAATCTGCAGTGTCATCAAAAGAGATCTACACAGACACAGTTGCAGAAGATCTAAATGCCGACATCCAAAAGTTGCCAGAAAATGAGAGCAATCATGCTTCTGGAAATTTGAAGCAGGATTTGCAGTCTAGCGTTAGTAACCATGCTTCCAGAGATGGAATCTGCAACATGCAATCTATTAATGTTGGTGCTGAATGCTCTGGGGATATCCATACACCTGAAATTGGCAAACCCAGCATAATTGCTTCTGACAGCATGAACACTGTCCATCTGCAGGAAGTCGTCAGTGAAGATAAACCAATCACTCAACAATCCCAGACTGTTTCTGAATCTAAGCAAGGAGCAATATCAGATGGTAAACTTGGTTTCGCAAGTGATAACTTGACCACCAATCTCCAGGAAGTTGTCAGTGACGTCAAGCTGGATACTCAAATATCTCAACATAAATGTGAAGCTAAGCAGACTGTTAAGACATTTGATGCTGGGCCTGCCTCCATAAATGATAACAAGACTGCCAATCTCCCTGAAGTTGACAATGATGGAAAACCAGTTAATGAAGTATCCCAGATCAAAGCTTCTGAATCTAAGCAATCAGCTGAGACATCTAATGCTGCACCTGTTTTCATGAATGGAGCATCAGATGATTATTGCAAGGTAATGTCTCCAGTAACTGTTCAAATTTCAGAGCAGATAACTGGAAATGTTGCTGATGCCAAGCCAGTTATGGAAGTTTCCCAGACCAAAACTTCTGAATCAGAACAATCAGCTGAGACATCTCATTTGGGGCCTGTTTCCAAGAATGGAGCATCAGATAACTATTGTAAGACATCACCTCCAGCAACTGGTCAAACCTTAGGGCAACTAACTGATAGAATGGCCGATGCAGAACTGGTTACTGAAGCTTCTGGGACCACAACTTCGGTTCCTAAGCAAGCAGTTGAGACATCTGAACCTGAGCCTGTCTTCAAGAATGGAGCATCAGATGAGTATGGTAAGGTGCAGCCACCAGTGACCGTCGATGCCTCAGAGCAAATAATTGAAGGAGTGACTGAATTGGAACCTGTCACTGAAGTTTCCCAGACCAAAATTTCTGAATCTAAGCAACCATCTGAGACTTCTGACGTCGGACCTGTTTTCATGAAAGGAGCATCAGATGATTCTGTTAAGGTGCCGCCTCTAGAGCACATGGTCGATACAGCTGACAATTTGTGTGACATTCCACGGACAACTGAGTTATCTGTTGATGAATCTGCTAAACATTCTGTGAAACTCGCTTTAGAAGATGGGACTGTTGAAGTGGCCGATAGGATGAACAGCTCTGTGAGGCAGGAATCAAAAGTCCATCTTGAACCATTGGGGTCTGAGTCTGACAAGCCTGTTGAATTGTCGAGCGAGCAACTGATGGACAACCCACTGCCCAGCGAAGTTATTCTTGAACAATTGCAGAATGATCTAGCCTCTCCATGTGGTGCCAGCAATGAAGTGTACTCTACTGCAACAAGTGAAACGACTACCAGCAATTTCCAGGGAACTGATGTTAACGGGGACTTTTGAAACGCTTAAACTTGATTAGCTGAAAGTATAGCATTTAATATTGTTGGGGATAGGGGGATACTTCTTTTTGTTTTTTATGGGGGTGGGGAAGAGAGGCGGAGGATGCTGCCGACAGAGGTTCACAAGAAGGTTTAATTAGTATCATGAAGCTGACATTGACAGGAAAAAGTTTTGGTTTTGCACTAAAACCCTCTCACGTGATTTTAGAAATGCACCGCTCTGTGATTACTCAACTGTTGGTGCCTACATAAATGCAAGTAATCAAGTTTTAATATATTTGAAATCTTTGAAAGGTTTACCTCCCCCCCCTCCAGAAATTAGTTGCTTTGGTTGAAATGTTTATCAAGGTCTGAGAAAGATTTCACTCCCCTCTTGGGTACCATCACGTGTTAGCACGTCTCTTTAATCAGGTACATAGCTGAGCATGGAGCCAAGAGCTTTCTGCCATCAAACTTAGCCATGTTTGGTGTTGACAGCTCAATTCATCAGCATCCACGTTGAGCACGTCCTATTAATAGAGTAGCTCTGGCAACCAGTGGCGAGGGTGAAGGCGATAGAGTCGTCTACTCGGGCGAGCATGGGGGAGCGTGACAGTGCTATTGATGCCGTGATTGGGGAGAGGGAGGGGAGGCCCCCTCCGAAACCTCTCTCCTTCCTTCCTTTTTCCTCTTCCCCTCCACTGTAAACTCTACTCGCTGCCCCCTTCTTCCTCTTCTTCTCGCCGCGATCAGGTCCCTGTGAGCCCAGCTTCCCACTGTGGTCTCTCTTCTTCCTTTTTTCCTCTTTCTTCTCCCTGTAAAGTCTCAAGCGTCGTCGTCCTCGCCGGTTTAGACCAGTATTTTTTAACCCCGCGGATTCTTTGTTATTTTTACCCTCTTCATTTATTCTCACTCCCTTCGATATGATATAATAAGGGTAACCCGCGTGATCGTGAGAGAGTTTAGGATCTAGTGAGGTTTTGAGTCGCTCTATTCATCAAAAATTTTTCGGCATAAAATATTTTTTAAGTGTGTCAAATATGTGTTATTTTCATCCCCCCCTCTATTCTTGTTCCTTCCCATCAGTGTCATTATAATAATTATTCTTAAGTCTTCTCTCACGTATGATTAAAGTTATTTGTGCAACCGTGCGAAAATTGAAGGTTCATTCATATTTAGGGCCACCCATTCTATCACAACTTCTTCCATGTATAACATTTTTTACCCCGCTGATCCTTTGTTATTTTCACCCCCTTCATTTATTCTCACTCCCTTCAAATGGATATAATAAGAGTAACCCGCGTGACCGTGAGAGAGTTTATGACTCAGCGAGATTTTGAGTCGCTCTATATATCACAAATTTTTTGGCGAAAAATATTTTTTAAATGTACCAAATCTGTATTATTTTCATCCCCTCCTCTATTTTTGCTCCTTCCCATCAGTTTTATTATAATAATTATTCTTACGCCTTCGCTCACGTATGATTAAAGTCATTTGTGCAACCGTGCAGAAATTGAAGGCGCATTCATATTTAGGGCCACCCATTCCATCATAACTTCTTCCATGTATAGCATTTTCAACCTCGCCGATCCTTTGTTATTTTCACCCCCTTCATTTATTCTCACTCTCTTCGATAGGATATAATAAGGGTAACCCGCACGACCGTGACAGAGTTTATGACCTAGTGAGATTTTGAGTCGTTCTAATCATCATAAATTCTTCGTCGGAAAATATTTTTTAAGTGTGTCAAGTCTGTGCTATTTCCATCCCATCCTCTATTCTTGCTCCTTCCCATCAGTTTTATTATAATAATTATTCTTACGCCTTCTCTCACGTATGATTAAAGCCATTTGTGCAACCGTGCAGAAATTGAAGGCCCATTAATATGTAGGACCACCCATTCCATCATAACTTCTTCCATGTATAGTATTTTTCAATCCCGCCGATCCTTTGTTATTTTGATCCACTTCATTTATTCTCACTCCCTTCGATAGGGTATAATAAGAGTAACCCGTGTGACCGTGACAGAGTTTATGACCCAGTGAGATTTTGAGTCGCTCTATTCATCATAAATTCTTCGACGAAAAATATTTTTTAAGTATACTAAATCTATGCTATTTCCATCCCCTCCTCTAATCTTGATGCTTCCCATCAGTTTCATTATAATAATTATTCTTACGCATTCTCTCACATATGATTAAAGTCATTTGTGCAACCGTACGGAAATTGAATACTCATTCATATTTAGGGCCACTCATTCCATCATAACTTCTTCCATGTATAACATTTTTCAACCTCGCGGATCCTTTGTTATTTTCATCCCGTTCATTTATTCTCACTCCCTTCGATAGGGTATAATAAGGGTAACCCGCGTGACCGTGAGAGAGTTTATGACCCAGTGAGATTTTGAGTCACTTTATACATCATAAATTCTTCGACGAAACATATTTTTTAAATATTCCAAATATGTGCTATATTCATCTCCTCCTCTATTCTTGCTCCTTCTGATGAGTTTTATTATAATAATTATTCTTACGCATTCTCTCAAATATGATTAAATCTATTTCTGCAACTGTGCAAAAGTTGAAGGCCCATTCATATTTAGAGCCACCCATTCCATCATAAATTCTTCAATGTATAACATTTTTCAGCCCTGTCGATCTTTTGTTATTTTCACGCACTTCATTTATTCTAACTCCCTCCGATAGGGTATAATAAGGGTAACCCACGTGACCGTGAGAGTTTATGACCCAGTGAGGTTTTGAGTCGCTCTATTCATCATAAATTCTTCGACAAAAAATATTTTTTAAATGTGTCAAATCTGTGCTATTTCCATCCCCTCCTCTATTCTTGCTCGTTCCCATCAGTTTCATTATAATAATTATTCTTACGCCTTCTCTCACGTATGATTAAAGCCATTTATGCAACCGTGTAAAAATTGAAGGCCCATTCATATTTAGGGCCACCCATTCCATCATAACTTCTTCCATGTATAGTATTTTTCAACCCCGTAGATCTTTTATTATTTTCACCCACTTCACTTATTCTCACTCCCTTCTATAGGGTATAATAAGGGTAACCCGCATGACCGTGAGAGAGTTTATGACCCAGTGAGGTTTTGAGTCGCTGTATCATCATAAATTCTTTAACGGAAAATATTTTTTAAATGTGCCAAATCTGTGCTATTTCCATCCCCTCCTCTATTCTTGCTCGTTCCCATCAGTTTTAATATAATAATTATTATTACGCCTTCTCTCATATATGATTAAAGTTATTTGTGCAATCGTGCGAAAATTTAAGGCCCATTCATATTTAGGTCCTCCCATTCCATCATAACTTCTTCCATGTATAGCATTTTTCAACCCCGTCGATCATTTGTTATTTTCACCCCCTTCATTTATTCTCACTCCCTTTGATAGGATATAATAAGGGTAACCTGCGTGACCGTGAGAGAGTTTATGACCCAATGAAGTTTTGAGTCTCTGTTCATCATAAATTCTTCGTCGAAAAATATTTTTTAAATGTGCCAAATTTGTGTTATTTCCATCCCCTCCTCTATTCTATCTCCTTCTCATCATTGTCATTATAATAAGTATTCTTACGCCTTCTCTCATGTATGATTAAAGTCATTTGTGCAACCGTACGAAAATTAAAGGTCCATTCATATTTTGGGACATTCCATCATAACTTCTTCCATGTATAGTATTTTTCAACCCCGCCGATCCTTTGTTATTTTCACTCCCTTCATTTATTCTAACTCCCTTCGATAGGATATAATAAGGGTAACCCGCGTGACCGTGAGAGAGTTTATGACCCAGTGAGGTTTTGAGTCGCTTTATTCATCATAAATTTTTGACGAAAAATATTTTTTAAATGTGCCAAATCTGTGCTATTTCCATCCCCTCCTTCATACTTGCTCCTTCCCATCAGTATCATTATAATAATGATTCTTACACATTCTCTCACGTATGATTAAAGTCATTTGTGCAACCGTGCAGAAATTGAAAGTTTATTCATATTTAGGGCCACCCATTCCATCATAACTTTTGTCATGTATAACATTTTTTAACCCCGCCAATCCTTTGTTATTTTCACCTCCTCCATTTATTCTCACTCCCTTCGATAGGGTATAATAAGGGTAACCCGAGAGTTTATTACCTAGTGAGGTTTTGAGTTACTCTATTCATCATAAATTCTTCGACGAAAAATATTTTTTAAATGTGTCAAATCTGTGCTATTTCCATCCCCTCCTCTATTCTTGCTCTTTTCCCTCAGTTTTATTATAATAATTATTCTTACGCATTCTCTCACGTATGATTAAAGCCATTTCTACAACCGTGCGAAAATTGAAGGCCCATTCATATTTAGGCCCACCCATTCCATCATAACTTTTTCCATGTATAGCATTTTTCAACCATGCCGATCCTTTGTTATTTTCACCCCCTTCATTTATTCTCACCCCCTTCGATAGGGTTTAATACGGGTAACCCGCGGGACCGTAAGAGAGTTTATGACCCAGTGAGGTTTTGAGTCGCTCTATACATCATAAATTCTTCGACGAAAAATATTTTTTAAATGTGTCAAATGTGTGCTATTTTCATCCCCTCCTCTATTCTTGCTCCCTCCGATCAGTTTTATTATAATAATTATTCTTACGCCTTCTCTCAGGTATGATTAAATCCATTTCTGCAACTGTGCGAAAATTGAAGGTCCATTCATATTTATAGCCAGCCATTCCATCATAAATTCTTCCATGTATAGCATTTTTCAGCCCTGCTGATCTTTTGTTATTTTCACGCCCTTCATTTATTCTAACTCCCTTCGATAGGGTATAATAAGAGTAACTCGCGTGACCGTGAGAGTTTATGACCCAGTGAGGTTTTGAATCGCTCTATTCATCATAAATTCTTCGACGAAAAATATTTTTTAAATGTACCAAATCTGTGCGATTTTCATCCCCTCCTCTATTCTTGATCTTTCCCATCAGTTTCATTATAATAATTATTCTTATACCTTGTCTCAAGTTTGATTAAAGCCATTTGTGCAATCGTGTAAAAATTGAAGGCTCATTCATATTTAGGGCCACCCATTCTATCATAACTTCTTCCATGTATAGCATTTTTCAACCCCGCCGATCCTTTGTTATTTTCACCCATTTATTCTTCTTTCCTTCGTAGGGTATAATAAGGGTAACCCGCGTGACTGTGAGAGAGTTTATGACCTAGTGAGATTTTGAGTCGCTCTAATCATCATAAATTCTTCGGCGTAAAATATTTTTTAAATGTGCCAAATCTGTGCTATTTTCATCCCCTCCTCTATTCTTGCTCCTTCTCATCAGTTTTATTATAATAATTATTCTTACGCCTTCTCTCACGTATGATTAAAGTCATTTGTACAACCGTGTAAAAATTGAAGGCACATTAATAATTAGGACCACCCATTCCATCATAACTTCTTCCATGTATAGTATTTTTCAATCTCGCCGATCCTTTGTTATTTTGACTCCCTTCATTTATTCTCACTCCCTTCAATAGGGTATAATAAGGGTAACCCGCGTGACCGTGAGAGAGTTTATGACCCAGTGAGGTTTTGAGTCGCTCTATACGTCATAAATTCGTCAATGAAAAATATTTTTTAAATGTGCCAAATATGTGCTATTTTCATCCCCTCCTCTATTCTTGCTCTTTTAAATCAGTTTTATTATAATAATTATTCTTACGCCTTCTTTCACGTATGATTAAAGCCAATTCTGCAATCGTGCAGAAATTGAATGTCCATTCATATTTAGGGCCACCTATTAAATCATAACTTCTTCCAAGTATAGTATTTTTCAACCCTGTCGATCCTTTGTTATTTTGAACCCCTTCATTTATTCTCATTTCCTTCAATAGGATATAATAAGGGTAACCCGTGTGACCGTGACAGAGTTTATGACATAGTGAGGTTTTTAGTCGCTTAATTCATCATAAATTATTCGACAGAAAATATTATTTAAATATACCAAATCTGTGCTATTTCATCCACTCCGATAATCTTACTACTTCCCATCAGTTTCATTATAATAATTATTCTTACGCCTTCTCTCACGTATGATTAAAGCCATTTATGCAACATTGCGAAAATTGAAGACTCATTCATATTTAGGGCCACCCATTCCATCATAACTTCTTCCGTGTATAGTAATTTTCAATTCCGCTGATCCTTTGTTATTTTGACCCCTTCATTTATTCTCACTCCCTTCGATAGGATATAATAAGGGGAACCCGCGTGACCGTGAGAGATTTTATGACTCAGTGAGGTTTTGAGTCGCTCTATACGTCATAAATTCGTCGATGAAAAATATTTTTTAATGTGACAAATATGTGCTATTTTTATCACTTCCTCTATTCTTGCCCCTTCCAATCAGTTTTATTATAATAATTATTCTTACACCTTCTCTCACGTATGATTAAAGCCATTTCTGCAATCGTGCGGAAATTGAAGACCCATTCATATTTAGGACCACCCATTAAATCATAACTTCTTCCATGTATAGCATTTTTCAACCCCGCCGATCCTTTGTTATTTTGAACTACTTCATTTATTCTCATTCCCTTCGATAGAATATAATAAGGGTAACCCGTGTGACCGTGACAGAGTTTATGACCCAGTGAGGTTTTGAGTCGCTCTATTCATCATAAATTTTTCGATGAAAAATATTTTTTAAATATATTAAATCTGTGCTATTTTCATCCCCTCCTCTAATCTTGCTGCTTCCCATCAGTTTCATTATAATAATTATTCTTACCCCTTCTCTCACGTATGATTAAAGTCATTTATGCAACCGTGCAGAAATTGAAGACTCATTCATATTTAGGGCCACCCATTCCATCATAACTTCTTCCATGTATAGCATTTTTCAACCCCGCGGATCCTTTGTTATTTTCACCCCGTTGATTTATTCTCACTCCATTCGATAGGGTATAATAAGGGTAACCCGCGTGACCGTGAGAGAGTTTATGACCCAGTGAGGTTTTGAGTCGCTCTATTCATCATAAGTTCTTCACCGAGAAATAATTTTTAAATGTGTCAAATCTGTACTATTTTCATCATGTCCTCTATTCTTGCTCCTTCTCATCAGTTTTATTATAATAATTATGTTACGCATTCTCTCACGTATGATTAAAGTCATTGGTACAACCGTACGAAAATTGAAGGCCCATTAATATTTAGGGCCACCAATTTTATCATAACTTTTTTCATGTATAGCATTTTTCAACCTCGTCGATAGTCTGTTATTTTCACCCCCTTTATTTATTCTAACTACCTTCGATAGGGTATAATAAGGGTAACCCGCGTGACTGTGAGAGAGTTTATGACCCAGTGAGGTTTTGAGTCGCTCTATACGTCATAAATTAGTCAATGAAAACTATTTTTTAAATGTGTCAAATCTGTGCTATTTCCATCCCCTCCTCTATTCTTGCTCCTTCCAATCAGTTTTATTATAATAATTATTCTTACGCCTTCTCTCACGTATTTTTAAAGCCATTTCTGTAATCGTGCAAAAATTGAAGGCCCATTCATATTTAGGGCCACCCATTAAATCATAACTTCTTCCATGTATAGTATTTTTCAACCCCGCCGATCCTTTGTTATTTTCACCTCCTTCATTTATTCTCACTCCCTTCGATAGGATATAATAAGGGTAACCCGTGTGACAGTGAGTGTAATGCCTTGGTTCCCTCTCTCATTCTCTCACCCTCTCGGCTCCGGCTACAGACGGAGGCGACTGTGGGCGAGGTGGCGACGCCGGGGAGCTACAGAGGCGCGTGTTGGAGCGAAGATCGGTGCGGTTTGGGCGCGATCTCGAACGGTGGATTCAAAGCCGGCGGTTCGGTTCGTAGCGCGATTTTCGGCGTGGTTTAGTCCCTTCGGGACATGGTTTCTTCGGTGGAGGTAGGGAGATGGACCGCCACTTCATTCTGCATATTTTCCCTACTTTTGTGCGTTGTTTGGTGCTCTATCGGGGGAGATCGGGCCGGTTTAGTGAAAACCGTTATTTTTGGGATTTTCAGGATTCGCTAGAAAACGGCAACCGTTCTTGGTCTAGTTAGTATCAAAATGACCGCTGGGATGTCTGGATCCCATTCATGCTAGTTTCGTGTCGATTGGTCGTCATTCGAGGCTGGTAGGAGTCTGGGAATCTCGGTGACTCGTTTAGGGTCGATTTATCTAAATCACCATGATCTCTTGTTTTAATGCATACATGTGGGCTTTTTTGGCCTCCAGATGTTATTTTTCATGGTTTGCCTTTGTTTCCCCTGCGTTTCGGCGTGAATGGGGCGTGAAACGGGCCGATTCGGCCTTCCCCTTGATTTTCTCGCCGTTCTCGATTTTCCGAACTGATCGCGGTCCACCAGTAACCGCGTTCATTTGGTCGCGGTTCTAGGAGAACAGCGTTTACCCGGCCGAGAGTGTCGGCAAGAGTCGCGGTCTTGCGACAGACCGCGTTAGTCTAATCACGGTCTTTAGGCGACCGTGATTGCGTGGTCGCGGTCCTCCGGTGACCGCTACCTTCGTTTGGCGTCTGGTTCGTGTAACGCGTCTATGGTGGTGCGTTCGGTCATGTTGTGGCCGTGATGGCTGTTGGGCTTTTCGGTGTGCGGCTGTGTGTTTGTTAGTCCGTTTTAGGTGATGTTAGGGGCTGTTTAGAGGTTGTGGACACCAAAAAAATTGCACACCCAAATATCATACCCGGCCTCGCATCAACAACGGCGCCGAGCGAAGAAGCCCCGGAGAGACTGGTCGTCCGGACTCCCCAAATATGCACACTGCCGTGAAGCCGTCCCCGGAGTCACGACAGCAAAGAGAAGCCAACTCTCGGGAAGCTCATAATCCATGGGCCTCGAAGAAAATCAAATGGGCCACAACTCGTGCTCACAACGGGCTCAAAGCTGCCCATTTAGCCCTTCAGCGGCACGCCCATTTGAGGCTTCAACGTCACGCTCCCTGCAGCCTTCAGCGGCACACCCCAGGGTGTCCCCAGCGGCACACACCTTGGGGAGCCCAGCGGCACACCCCTGGGTGCCCCAGTGGCACACCCATGGGAGCCCCTCAGCGGCACGCCCTGCCCCCAGCGGCACACCTGTCCTGGGCTCCAGCGGCACACCCCTAGGGTGTCTTCAGCGGCACGCCCCAATGGCTTCCAGCGGCACCCCCAGGAAGCCTCAGCGGCACGCCCATTTGGGGCTTCAGCGGCACGCTTCGTTGGGCCTTCAACGGCACGCCTTTTGCCCTCTTCAGCGACACGCTTAGGCAACCTTTAGCGACACGCCCTTTTGGCCCTCCTCCGGCACACCTTTTGAGCCCGCCAGTGGCACGTCAACGGCCGAACGACGTGATGCCCATGCCCTATGGATCATTGGCACGCAATGGGACTTGCTGAGGTGTCACCTGGGGAGAGGTCCACTTTGCCTACTCCTCCTGCCACCCAGGACAAGGGAGTCAACTCCCATTAAATTCCCTCCGGACGCTTCTCGCCTTGGGACGCTCCCGTTGCCCGGGGTATAAAACCCCTCTTCGCTGCGAACAAAAGGGAGGAGAGGCAGATACACACAGGGACACCCACACGCAGACAGAGAAGAGGAGAAGAGAAGAAGAGAAGAAGAAGGAGAAGAGAAGAAGAAGAAGAGGAGGGGAGGCTCTGCCTCCCCCTCCTGCTGTTCCGCCCACCGCCGTCCCCGCGAAGAGCAGAAGAAGAAGCAGAAGAAGAGAAGAAGAGAAGAAGGAGAGGGGAGGCTCCGGCTCCCCCGTTGCTATCCCGTCCACCACCACCGGTGTGAAGAGAGAGAGAGAAGGAGGGTGAGTGAAGAGAGAGAGTGAGGACCGGGAGGGAGGAGTCCCTGCTCCCCCCCATTATATCTTCTTTCTTTCTTTCTTTGTCCCCCTTGTGTTCTTTCCCGTCGTCATGTATTAGCTCCCTCGGGGCACTCTCTTTGTGATAATAAAAGTAGGAGGCTTGCAAGTATTTCTCTTGAACGTCTTTCTAAAGCGTTTCTTCCGTGTTTGCATCCTTCGGTGTTTCACGCCCTCCCCCTTTCCCTTTCTCCTTTTGTTAGGGTTTGCTTCCTCCAGGACATTTTTGCCTTGCTTCCTCCTTCGCCGGCACGCCTTCTTCAGCGGCACGCCCTAGCCAAGCCCTTCGCCGGCATGCCCTTACGGGCCTTCGCCGGTACGCTCTCCCAGCCCTTCCCCGGTGCGCCTTGGAGCCCCTTCGCCGGCACACCCCAATCGCTCCTTCCCCGGTGCACCTGGGAACCCCCTTCGCCGGCACGCCCCTACGGGCCTTCCCCGGCACGCCCAGGCCACTCTTCACATTCCCAACCTCTTCAGCCCGGCACACTTCCCAGCTGCTCATGGAGAGGTCCCCTGCCCACCGTTGCCTCCGAGTTTTCCAGAGTTTTATTAAAGGTGTTGCCGCTCTCGGGCGCACACCTCCAGTTGTCGGGTTCCGCCACTCCATGTGGGCGCGTTCCCTGTATCTCCCTTACGCTCGGGTCAAGGGGAGATGCTGCCGAATTTTCGTTAGAAACGATAACATATTAAAAGGATAAGAGGAAGCAACAAACAAATGGAACGACCACACGTTAAAAAGGACTAAAAGAAAGTAACAAGCAAATAAAAAGAACAACGGTAAAATGCTTTAACCGAGGCAAGGGAACCGTAATCAACTCAAAGAGAGCCGAATCAAATAACGACTAAGTAACTCGAACATCCGTCCTCAGGAGAGAAAGAATGGAAGATAATCAAGAGAAAGAGAGAAGAAACCCATGCAAACTTAACAAAAATCAGAATAGAAGAAAAGAAAAGCCTTAAAAGAAACGGAGGAGGAGTGGGCTCCCCATGCCCTTCGCCGGTACGCTCCTATTGTCTCCCTTAGCCGGCACACCTTTCTAGCCATACTTCGTCGGCACATACCTCATGGCCCTTCGCCGGCACACCCGCTTAGCCCTCCAGCGGTACGCCTTCTACCCCCTTTCGCCGACACACCCTTCAGCCCTTCAACGGCACGCTCCTGCTTCAGCCTTCAGCGGCACACTCACCCTTTTAACCCTCCAGCGGTACACCCCCTGGCCCTCAGCGGCACACTCCTTTGACCCTCCAGCGGTACACCCCTGGCCCTCAGCGGCACACCCTTTTAACCCTCCAGCGGCACACCCCTTGGCCCCCAGCGGCACACTCCCTTGGCCCTCAGCGGCACACTCCCTTATCCCTCTAGCGGCACACTCCTTTGGCCCTCAGCGGCACACTCCCTTGGCCCTCCAGCGGCGCACTCCCATGACCCAGCGGTACACCTGAAATAATGATATTAATAAAGATAATAAGCTAAAAGAAAACATAATAAATAAACAAATAATGATACAAAACTTTAATAATGATAATAATAACAAACTCAAAATAAAATAGAGAAATAATAGCAAACAATAATGTTAAATAACAATAATAAATGATAATAAATTCAAAAAGGTGAATAAATAAATAAGAATGATAAAGAATAAGCAATAATAATAATAAGGTTAAAAGAAATAATAATAACAATAAATGGACAAATAAATGATAACTAAAATAAATAAATAATAATAACAAACTTAACAAAAAATGACAAGCAAATGAATGATAATAAAACGAACAAAAATAATAACAAACCTAATAATAACAATAGTAAATGAATAAATCACAAGAAAAATGAATAAATAGTAATAAAGAATTCACTCAAAGATATATATATAAATTAACAAATGATAATGATAACATTTCTTAAATAATAATAAAACAATGGGATCCGCTTCGCAGCCCCGTCTCTCCCGTGACCCGGTGCCGAAGGAACAACAATACCGCCCTTGCGAGTTGGGCCTGAGTCTAGGGAATTATCCCGAAATGGCCATGGCCTGACCTCGCCTCGGGCTGACATTCCGATTAAACCGGACTCATTTCTCCGGCCGGATCCCTTCCGAGCCGCTACTAAAATTGCCGCACGTTCGGCAGACATTTGAACGGATTCACCTCGGTTCCCGCCGCGTTCTTATTACGGACCTACGCCCGAACATGAAAAGGCCCGTGAGCGACCTGCATAGCCGGTGGCTCCTACCCCGATATGGTTGTGAGCCGGCATTGCCCCGGGCCAATAGCTCATCAATTCCGACCCGTTCCTATCGGGATTCGTTCCCGCCCTTTCATCGAAATTGCTGTAAACTCGGCATACATTTGTACGGGGTTGTTCCCGCCCGCGTCGCACTTTCAATATGGGCCCTTGCCCAAACATGAAAAGGTCGGCAAGTGACCGACGAAATCCGAATTAGAATGAGACGGATCTCGCCACCCCCGGACTCCTTCCATGGGAACATCAATAAGACCTCCGTGGGCCACACTCAGACCTCGGGCCTGTCCCGATCATGGTCATCGTCTGGCTCATATCCTCGGTCTACAGCCCACTCCTTTCGAACACGTTTTCGGTTCTGGAGTCTAGTCCCGGGACTCTCCCCCGTTGCCCTCCGACACCAAAAATATTAATGATGCCCGCGTAAGCCCCGTTCGGACCACGGGAGGCGCCCCCAATATGGTCCTGACTCGATCTCGTACCGGGCCAATAGATTCGCTGGTTTCCAGCTACAATAACCGAGATTCAACCGAATGTTTTCAGTGTCTCGGAATAATAAACTTGCCGTATCCCGGCATGCATATGTTCCAGGTCCTCCTGCGATGATTACAATATTCTTAAGCCGGACTCTCGTCCGAATATTAAATGGTCTCCCGAATGACCGACATGTTTCGAACGCCCGCTTCTCCGGACACAGGGCTTTTCAGCCGATTCAAGGGATATTCCCTCGTTGCCCCTTAGCACCGGAAATACTAATGCCGCTCATGCAAGTCTTGTTTCGACCGCGGGGGGCCCACCGCAGTATGGTCGCAGCTTGCTCTTGCACCGGGCCAACAGATTTACCGGTTTCCGACCGCTCTAACCGAGGTTTAGCCGAATGTTTTCCGTTCTTCTGAACAATAAATTGCCATATCCTGGCATACATATGCTCCGGTCTTCCCATGACGATCGCACTCTTCCCGAGACGGACACTCGTCCGAACATTAAATGGTCAGCGCATGACCGACATGATCCCAAATGGTTTTCTTCCCGCCTGCGCGCGAGGATTTCAATACCTCATAATAGACCTTTCATGCAATTAATTTCTTGGCCATGAGGCCCTGAATCTCGGCGATTAATCAAGGGTGTTCCCTCGTACGGGGATGTAAATGACGTCGTGACCTTTATGGCGCGGCGGGTTTTGGTCCCGACACGAACCACACAATCGTCTGACGAAGTCAGATCGAGCGCACCATGGGCTCTTCGGAGCCCGAATAAATTGTCACTTCGATGACTGGCACGCCCACGCACTTAATAAACGAATAAACTAATGAGAGAACAATAGGTGAAAAAAGTGCATCCACAGTTCTGGCACGCCCGGTGGGACCAAACCACCCTTCATCTCTTCGCCGGGATTCAGGGCCTCATGGCCCCCTAATAAACGATGTTTGCCTGCTTTGATGAATTGCAGGTGCTGTCTTCGCCAGTCCTATGGGGAGAAAAGCCTGGCTCGGTGCAACTGCCTTCGCGGCCTCGAGAACGTTGCTTCGAAGCATATGCAACTTCCAAGAATCATGGGGGCTGTTATAAGAAAAAAGGGAAGAGAAGATAAGAGAAAGAGAACAGAAGGGAGGGAAAATCAAGCCCCCGTTTCCCTCAAGAAGAAAGAGAAGAAAAGAAGAAAAGAAGAAAAGAAGAAAAGGAAGAAAGGTAGAAAAGAAGAAAAGAAAAACAAGAGAGAAAAGAAAGAAGCAAAAAAAGAAGAGAGAATTGGCAATAGAGGGTTGTACGGCCACGTCCGTCGAGACCCGTGCTGAATAAAGATTACCACTATGGGGTTGATGCGGTGGAGCGAACCACTCATCCCCTCCCTGAGGGGGTGAGCACTCTCCTGCACCTCCACCCTAGTCAATCATACAAGAAAAAAAAAGAAAAAAAAAGAAAAAAAGAGAGAAGAAAGGAAGAAAAGTTGGCCAGCATCGCCGACTAAAAGAGCAAGAAGAAACCTGGCATCCCGCCCGACTCTAGGAGGCTCCGAGTCTGCTGTGGAATGACCCCGCTCATTCCTCCTTCCTACTGCCTCCATCCGGCATAAGATGGCCCCTCGAGTGGCTGTTAAAAGACCCAGCGAGCCACAATTGTAGCCTGCTGAATGGCTGCCCGCTGTGGGGAATGCTTTATAGCAATGAGGCCAAGCACGACCACCACTCCCGAAGAGAGCATGCATATACCCCGCCATGGGGGATAAGAAGAAGATATATACCCTGCTACGGGGGCATAAGAGGCAAGAAAAAAGAGTAAAGATACACCCGGTGCCCGGGGCACATGAAGAGAAAGACACCTCCCTTTGGGGGCACAACAACCAACAAAGATACACCCCGACTGAGGGGCACATGAAGAGAAATACACCCCTACTCTAGGGGCATATGAGACAAAACTATACCCCGATTTAGGGGCATTTGAAGCAAAGACTTCACCCCGCCTTAAGGAGGGGGCATAAGAAGCGAAAGATATACCCCACCCCGGGGGCACAAGAAGAAAACACACCTCACCTTGGGGACGTAAGAAGCCAAGAGATATACCCCGCCACGGGGCAGTAGAGGCAAAATGCATTCCCCCCGGGGGCACCTGAAGCAACATACCCCTCGCCTCAGCAGCATATGAGGCCAAGAAGCTACATCCCGGCTCGTGAGCATAAGAAACAAAAGATATACCCTACGTCCGGGGCATATGAAGCCAAGAATCACACCCCCGTCTTGAGGGTATTTGAAGAAGAAGCCACCTCGCCTCGAGGGTATAGAAGCTGTAAAGAACATGCCCTGACTCAGAGGCATGACAAGAAGAAGAACTCACCCCGCCTCGGGTGCACAAGAAGCCAAGCTCACCCCGCAGGGGGGGCACGCGAGACACAGCTACGCCCCGACTCAGGGGGACTCGAAGAGAAATACACTCCACCTTTGGGGTGCAAAAAGCAACATACACCCCACCTCTTGGGGCACAAGAAGCAGAACATACCGCGCCTTGGGGGCATATGAAGCCAAGAATCACATCCCCGTCTTGGGGGTATTTGAAGAAGAAACCCACCTCGCCTCGAGGGCCTAGAAGAAACAGCCACGTCCCAGCTCAGGGGCATATGAAGAGAAGTCCACCCCGACTTAGGGGCATTTGAAGAAGTTACATCCCGCTTCGGGAGCATAAGAAAGAAAAGAATACACCCTGTCCTAGGGACGATTGAAGAAGAAACATACCCCGCTTGGGGGCATGGAAGCCATAAAGAATATGCCCCGGCTTAGGGGCATTTGAAGAAGCTACATCCCGCCATGGGGGCATAAGAAGAAAAGAATTCACCCCGGCCTGGGGACACTCAAAAAAAAAAAACCACACCCTGGACTAGGGGCATACAAAGAAAGAAATTCACCCCACCTCGAGGGCACAAGAAGCAAAACACACCCCACCTTGGGGGGCATAAGGAGCCAAGGACATACCCCACCTCGAGGGCACAAGAAGTAAAACACACCCCACCTTGGGGGGCATAAGGAGCCAAGGACATACCCCGCCATGGGGGCATTAGAAGCGGGATACATCCCCACCCTGGGGGCATATGAAGCAACATACACTCCGCCTGGGGGCATAAAAGCCATAGAGAAGTCCACCCCGGCTTGGGGGCATGTGAAGGAGAAACAAACCCCGCCACTGGGGGCATAGAAGCCATGAAGAACATGCCCCGCCCGGGGCACAGAAGCAAGGAGGCAGGATCCGCCCCGCCATGGGGGCACACAAAGAGAGAAACCACACCCCGCCGTGGGGGGCATGAGAAGCAAGAAATGTACCCCACCCCGGGGAGCATAAGAAGAGAAGAATACACCCCGACTTAGGGGCCTTCGAAGAAGGAATACATCCCGGCCTCAGGGGTCCATGAAGCAACATATATCCCCCCCGGGGACATCTGAAGCAGAACAAACAACATCCCCTGGCTTAGGGAAACATATGAAGAGAGGAATACACCCCGATATGGGGGCACGTAAACAAAGAAGAAGAATTCACCCCGCCTCGGGTGCATAAAAAGCAAGAACTACATCCCGCATCAAAAGCAGCAATACGCCCCACCTTGGGAGCACAAGAAGCAAACATTCCCCCCGGTGTGTCTGGGGAGAAGAAAAGAATTCAGCCCGGCCTGGGGACACTTGAAGAAAGAAGCACATCCCGCCACGGGGGCACATGAAGAGAACCCCTCCCGCCTCGGGAGTATAAGAAAGAGAAGAATACACCCTGGTCTGGGGGCTTTTGAAGAAACGACACACCCCCTCCATGGGAGACAAAGCTACACCCCGGCCTGGGGACACATGCAGAGCATCCACCCCGCTCAGGGGGCACAAAGAGGTACACTCTGCCCTTGGCGCATAAGAAGCAGAAGCATTTACACCGATCCGGGGGCGCAAAAAAAAAAAGTAAAGAGACATACATCCCGACCTGGGAGCACATGAAGAAAGAATATACCCCGACCTAGGGGCGTCGGAAGAAGAGACGTACACCCCGATCTGGGAGCATAAGAAGGAAGATATACTCCGCCTAAGCGGCACTTGGAGAAACAACATACCCTGCTTCGGGGGCATAGAAGCCGTAGAGAGATACACCCCGGCCTCAGGGGGGCATAAGAAGCAAGAGATACACTCGTACCAGGGGCATATGAAGAAGAAGCATACCTCGCCTCGAGGGCCTAGAAGCTATAAAGAACACGCCTCGGCTCAGGGGCAAATGAAGAGAAGTCCACCCTGGCTTAGGGGCATTTGAAGAAGAAACATACCCCACCTAGGGGCATAGAAGCCGTGAAGAGTATACCCCACCATGGGGGCATTTGAAGAGAGCTACACCCCGCCTCGGGGGCATTAAAAAAAAACACACCCTGGTCTGGGGACATAGAAGCCAAAAAAATACACCCCGCCTGGGGGCACAGAAGCGAAGAGGCAAAACACACCCCCCTCAGGGGGGATGCACATCAAATGAAGCTACGCCCCAACCTGGGGCACATTAAGAGAAAAAAAAAAGAGCAGAGTAAAGAAAAAGACACATGAGGCAGACGTGGTCTTCAAGCCCGTCTCACCACACAAAAGAAAAGAAGAAAAGGAAGAAGAGACACATGAGGCAGACGTGGTCTCTTAACCCGCCTCTTCACATAAAAGAAGAAGAGCAGAACCAAAAGAAGACACATGAGGCAGACGTGGTCTTCGAGTCCGCCTCATCACGCAAGAGAAGAGAAGAAGAGGAAGAAAAGACACATGAGGCAGCCGTGGTCCCTGGACCCGCCTCTTCACATAAAAGAAGAAGAGCAGAACCAAAAGAAGACACATGAGGCAGACGTGGTCTTCGAGCCCGCCTCATCACGCAAGAGAAGAGAAGAAGAGGAAGAAAAGACACATGAGACAGCCGTGGTCCCTGGACCCGCCTCTTCACACAAAAGAAGAAGAGCAGAACCAAAAGAAGACACATGAGGCAGACGTGGTCTTCGAGCCCGCCTCATCACACAAAAGAAGAGAAGGAAAGAAATAATGCACATGAGGCGAGCATGGTCCTTGCACCTGCCTCTCTACAAGAGAAGAATAGAAGAGAAAAAAAGAGACATGAGGCGAACATGGTCCCTGCACCCGCCTCTCTACACAAAAGAAGAAGAGAAGAATAGAAGAGAAAAAAAGAGACATGAGGCGAACATGGTCCCTGCACCCGCCTCTCTACACAAAAGAAGAAGAGAAGAAAAGAAAGAAATGATCACGAGGTAAACATGGTCCTTGCACCTGCCTCTCCATAAAAAAAGGAAGAGAAGAAGAGAAAGAGCAATCATAAGGCAAACATAGTCTCTGCACCCGCCTCTCTACAAAAGAAGAATAGAAGAGGAAAAAAAGAGACATGAGGCGAACATGGTCCCTGCACCTGCCTCTCCATAAAAGAAGAATAGAAGAAGAGTCACGAGGCAGACGCGGTCTTCGCACCCGTCTCATCACACAAAAGAAGAAGAAGAAAAGACACATGAGGCAGGCGTGGTCCTCGAGCCTGCCTCATCACACAAAAAGAAGAGAAGAAAAAGAGACATGATGCACACATGGTCCTTGCACCAGCCTCTCCACAAAAGAAGAAGAAAAAAAGAGACATGAGGCAGACGTGGCCCTCGAGCCCGCCTCACCAAACAAAAAGAAGAGAAGAAAATGAAAGAAGAGACACATGAGATAGACGTGGCCCTCGAGCCCGCCTCACCAAACAAAAAGAAGAGAAGAAAAGGAAAGAAGAGACACATGAGACAGACGTGGCCCTTGAGCCCGCCTCATCACACAAAAAGAAGAGAAGAAAAAGAGACATGAGGCGAACATGGTCTTCGCACCCGCCTCTCTACAAAAGAAGAAGAGAAGAGAAAAAGAGACATGAGGCGAACATGGTTTTCGTACCTGCCTCCCTACAAAAGAAGAAGAGAAGAAGAGAAAGAAGGGTCACGAGGCAAACTTTTACCTCCGACCTCCAGCCATCCAACAAATAGAAACTAACTATACCTTCCGCCGACGGGGCGTTAAACCGACTAAACCTTCCGCCGACGGGGCGTTAAACCGACTACACCTTCCGCCGACGGGGCATTAAGCCAACTAAACCTTCCGCCGACGGGGCGTTAAACCGACTACACCTTCCGTCGACGGGGCGTTAAACCGATTAAACCTTCCGCCGACGGGGCGTTAAACCGACTAGACCATCTGCCGACGGGGCGTTAAACCGACAAAGGCCTCCCAGATCCTGGCTTTTGTAGCTTGCTTCCCAAAATTCGGCCCTCGTGGCCCACTTCCCAATTTTGGCTCTCGCAGCCTGCTTCCCCCTGGCTTTTATAGCCTGCTCCCCAACTTTAGCCCTTGCAGCCTGCTTAACTTTGGCTCTTGCAGCCTGCTTCTCAGAATTCGGCATTTACGGCCTACTTCCCAGAATTCGGCTCTTGCAGCCCGCTTCCCAACTTTGGCTCTCGCAGCCTGCTTACCTTTGGCCCTCGTGGCCTGCTTCCCAACCTTGGCTCTTGCAGCCTGCTTCCCTTTGGCTTTTATAGCCCGCCTCCCAATTCTGGCTCTCGTAGCCTGCTTGCCCTTGGCTCTTGTAGCCTACTTCTCCGATCTGGCTTCCATAGCATACTTCCTATAATTTCGGCTCTTGCAGCCCGCTTCCCAATATCTTTGGCTCTTGCAGCCTGCTTCCCAGAATTCGGCCTTTACGGCCTGCTTCTCGGAATTCGGCCTTCTCGGCCCGCTTCCCAATTTCGACTCTTGCGGCCCGCTTCCCAGAATTCGGCCTTTACGGCCTGCTCCCCAGAATTCGGCCTTCACGGCCCGCTTCCCATAATTGCGGCTCCTGCAGCCCGCTTCCCAATTTTGGCTCTTGTAACCTGCTCCCCTGATTTGGCTTTCGTAGCCTGCTACCCACAATCTCGGCTCTTGCAGCCCGCTTCCTAATATCTTTGGCTCTTGCAGCCTGCTTCTCAAAATTCGGCCTTTACGGCCTGCTTCCCAGAATTCGGCTCTTGCAGCCCGCTTCCCAACTTTGGCTCTCGCAGCCTGCTTATCTTTGGCTTTTATAGCCTGCTTCCTAACTTTAGCTCTCATGGCCTGCTTCCCTTTTAGCCTTTGTGGCCTGCTTCCCAGTTCTGGCTCCCGTAGCCCGCTTCCCCTTTGGCCTCCGTGGCCTGCTCCCCAATTCTGGCTTTTATAGCCCGCTTCCCAACTTTGGCTCTCGCAGCCTGCTTTTCAACTTGGGCTCTCGCAGCCTGCTTCCTTTTGGCCTTTATGGCCTGCTTCCCCAATGTCCCTCGGCTTCTATAGCCCGCTTCCCTGATGTTCTTTCGGCCCTCTGTTGTCTGCTTCCCTAATACCTCTACTACCACTACACTTATACGTAACAACAATATTTTCTTATGCCACAAAAAAAACAACAACAAACAAAAAAAAAACACAGGGAAAATAAACCAAAAAAAAAACAGCAACAACAAACAACAAAATAAAAAAGAAGGAAGAAGAGAATGCTTGATTGCCCTGTTTGCATGGTTGCTTAATATAGAATAATACACCTCATTGGAATTTTCTAGGACCGTATTTCCTTGCTAAATAATATCGCCCAATTCCGGATGCACGGGCGTCATGGCCTGCGTTCGAAGGGAACCCAGTTATGGCGGGTGCACATGTCAAGGGGAAGAGTCATGGCTGAATCGCTAAGCCCAACTCACAAAATAAACCTGAGGCAACGCTCCCACACTTAGCACTTAATGTGTTCAATAGCCTTCGACTATAGGGATTGCCCGAATTTCTTTTTAGCACTCTACGGAGGCTTGAATTCCTGCACTCGCGTGAAAGGTAATCGTGAGGAAAAAGCTGCTTACCCCCACTGTAAAAAAAAAAAGAAAGAGAGAGAGAGAGGAAAAAAAAGAGAGAAAAAAAAAGAAAAAAGAGAGAAACGTGAATCCGAGTAGCCGGGAATCCCCATTGAGACACATGAGGAGACTCGCGCGAAATGGTGAAGCGAATTACAATAAGGATGAAACCTATTAGTCGGGAATCCCCATTGAGACATATGAGGAAACTCGCGTCAAACGGTGGAATCCGCAATAGAATCACAATAAGGATGAATCTTAGTAGCCGGGAATCTCCATTGAGACACATGAGGAGACTCGTGCCGAACCGTGAAATCCGCTACCAAAATAAACAAGTGGGGGCTGTGTGAAGCTACCGAAAGTCGAAAGCCTGGAACTAATGTGGAGGCGCTAGAGTGATCCTTGGGTGTCACCAGGAAAACCTGCATATCCCTATGGTTAGGGCTCTTTGTTCACACATTTGTACCGCCATGCCACAGAGAATTGCCTCGGGTGAAATGCGTGAATTAAGGCTATGCATGCAAGACGTGCGATATCCTCTTGACGGGTGCACCACCCCTCAATTATGCCTCGTGGCCCGCACCGTGTCTGCGAATTATGGGCGATGTCCCTATCCCATCCCCTATAGAGGGAGCTATCACATACGTATATTTATGTTATGCCTGCTAATGAATGCTTGCATGCTTGAATAAAAGAAAATATAATAAAAATAAAAATAAATAATAAAAATATGTGTTTGCAATAAACTCAATTTCGGCTAGCGAAGCCTACTTTCCCAGCGTTGGCTCGTAGAGCCCAATCTCGGCCCCCCCATGGCCTACCTCTTGCCCTCGCGGCCCGTTAATCTCCCAACTCTGGCTCCCGCAGCCTACTTCCCCTCGGATTTTATAGCATGCTTCCCCTCGGCTTTTATAGCCTGCTCCCCAATTTTGGCTCTCGCAGCCTGCTCCCCAGAATTCGGCTTTCATGGCCTGCTTCTCAGAATTCGGCTCCTGTGGCCCGCTTCCCAATATCTTTGGCTCTTCCAGCTTGCTCCTCAGGATTCGGCCCTTTACGGCCTGCTTCCTAGAATTTGGCCTTTACGGCCTACTTCCCCGATTTCAGCCTTCGCGGCCTTCCTCCATGACACCAACTCCGGCCCTTGCGGTCCACTTTCCCGAGTCCGGGTTTCATAACCGGTATCCCCGGCGCATTTTGAATCAACAAACTCTTCTCTCCATCCCTTCGGGTGACGAACATCCCTGTTGCGTCAATAAACCCTTCTCTCTGCCCTCATGGCTCGCCTTTTGCAACTTCGGCTCTTGAAGCCCGCTTCCAGCCTTGGTTGTTTTGGCTTCACTTATCGGCCCCTGAGCCGACAGCTTTCAATCATCGGCCCCTGAGCCGACAGCTTTCAATCATCGGCTCCTATGCCAACAGCTTTTCAATTATCGGCCCCTGAGCCGACAGCTTTCAATCATTGGCTCCTATGCCAATAGATATCTAATTATCGGCCCCTAGCCGACAGCTTTCAATTATCGGCCCTTGAGCCGACAGCTTTCACTCATCGGCCCCTGAGCCGATAACCTTTTAATCATCGGCCTTCGGGTTGACAGCTTTTCAATTATTGGCTCCCATGCCAACAGCTTTTCAATCATCGGCCCCTGAGCCGACAACTTTCTAATTATTGGCCCCCATGCCAATAGCTTTTCAATCATCGGCCCCTGAGCCGACAGCTTTTAATCATCGGCCTTCGAGCCGACAGCTTTCACTTATTGGCTCCCATGCCAACAGCTTTCAATTATCGACCGCTGTGCCGACATCTCTTATATCATTGGCATCCGCGCCAGCAGCCACCTGGAGTTCTTCAAAAAAAAAGAAAAGAAGAAGAGAAGAAAAAAAGGGGGGAAGAAGAGAAGAAGAGAAAAAAAAAACAAACAAACAACAAAAAGATAGAAAAAAAAGAGATAACAAAAAGGAAAAAAAAGAGAAAAGAGAGAAGAAAAGAAAGAAAAAGAGACGAAGAGACCAACATACTGCTTCAGTTCCCGACACCCCGTCGGCACTGATGAAGAGACAAAGAGACCAATATACTGATGAAGAGACAAAGAGACCAATATACTGCTTCAGTTCCCGACACCCCGTCGGCACTGATGAAGAGACCAATATGCTGCTTCAGTTCCCGACACCCTGTCGGCACTGATGAAGAGACTAAGAGACCAATATGCTGCTTCAGTTCCCGACACCCTGTCGGCACTGATGAAGAGACCAACATACTGCTTCAGTTCTCGACACCCCGTCGGCACTGATGAAGAGACCAATATACTGCTTCAGTTCCCGACACCCTGTCGGCACTCATGAAGAGACAGAGAGACAAATACGCTGCTTCAGTTCCCGACACCCCATTGGCACTGATGAAGAGACCAATATGCTGCTTCAGTTCCCGACACCCTGTAGGCACTGATGAAGAGACAAAGAGACCAACAAACCAGGTCAGCTCCCGGCACCCTGTCGGCACTGACAAAGAGAAGAAAAGATAGATAAACCATGGCAGCTCCCGACACCTTGTCGGTACTGATGCAAAAGAAAAGAAGAGACCAACATGCTACGGCAGCTCCCTACGCCCTGTCGGCACTAATGAAGAAGAGAAGAGACAAGCATGCTGCTTCAGTTCCCGACACCCTGTAGGCACTGATGAAGAGACAAAGAGACTAACAAACCAGGTCAGCTCCCGACACCCTGTCGGCACTGACAAAGAGAAGAAAAGATAGATAAACCATGGCAGCTCCCGACACCCTGTCGGTACTGATGCAAAAGAAAAGAAGAGACCAACATGCTACGGCAGCTCCCTACGCCCTGTCGGCACTAATGAAGAAGAGAAGAGACAAGCATGCTACGCCAGCTCCCGACACCCCGTCGGCACCGACAAAGAGAAAAAAGAGACCAGTACACCCGCGGGCACCGCCCGGCTCATCCTTCGCCTGCGCTACCCGTGGGTGGGGGGCATTTGTGGACACCAAAAAAAATTGCACACCCAAATATCATACCCGGCCACGCATCAACAACGGCGCCGAGCGAAGAAGCCCCGGAGAGACTGGTCGTCCGGACTCCCCAAATATGCACACTGCCGTGAAGCCGTCCCCGGAGTCACGACAGCAAAGAGAAGCCAACTCTCGGGAAGCTCATAATCCATGGGCCTCGAAGAAAATCAAATGGGCCACAACTCGTGCTCACAACGGGCTCAAAGCTGCCCATTTAGCCCTTCAGCGGCACGCCCATTTGAGGCTTCAACGTCACGCTCCCTGCAGCCTTCAGCGGCACACCCCAGGGTGTCCCCAGCGGCACACACCTGGGGAGCCCAGCGGCACACCCCTGGGTGCCCCAGCGGCACACCCATGGGAGCCCCTCAGCGGCACGCCCTGCCCCCAGCGGCACACCTATCCTGGGCTCCAGCGGCACACCCCTAGGGTGTCTTCAGCGGCACGCCCCAATGGCTTCCAGCGGCACCCCCAGGAAGCCTCAGTGGCACGCCCATTTGGGGCTTCAGCGGCACGCTTCGTTGGGCCTTCAACGACACGCCTTTTGCCCTCTTCAGCGACACGCTTAGGCAACCTTTAGTGACACGCCCTTTTGGCCCTCCTCCGGCACACCTTTTGAGCCCGCCAGTGGCACGTCAACGGCCGAACGACGTGATGCCCATGCCCTATGGATCATTGGCACGCAATGGGACTTGCTGAGGTGTCACCTGGGGAGAGGTCCACGTTGCCTACTCCTCCTGCCACCCAGGACAAGGGAGTCAACTCCCATTAAATGCCCTCCGGACGCTTCTCGTCTTGGGACGCTCCCGCTGCCCGGGGTATAAAACCCATCTTCGTTGCGAACAAAAGGGAGGAGAGGCAGATACACACAGGGACACCCACACGCAGACAGAGAAGAGGAGAAGAGAAGAAGAGAAGAAGAAGGAGAAGAGAAGAAGAAGAAGAGGAGGGGAGGCTCTGCCTCCCCCTCCTGCTGTTCCGCCCACCGCCGTCCCCGCGAAGAGCAGAAGAAGAAGCAGAAGAAGAGAAGAAGAGAAGAAGGAGAGGGGAGGCTCCGGCTCCCCCGTTGCTATCCCGTCCACCACCACCGGTGTGAAGAGAGAGAGAGAAGGAGGGTGAGTGAAGAGAGAGAGTGAGGACCGGGAGGGGAGGAGTCCCTGCTCCCCCCCATTATATCTTCTTTCTTTCTTTCTTTGTCCCCCTTGTGTTCTTTCCCGTCGTCATGTATTAGCTCCCTCGGGGCACTCTCTTTGTGATAATAAAAGTAGGAGGCTTGCAAGTATTTCTCTTGAACGTCTTTCTAAAGCGTTTCTTCCGTGTTTGCATCCTTCGGTGTTTCACGCCCTCCCCCTTTCCCTTTCTCCTTTTGTTAGGGTTTGCTTCCTCCAGGGCATTTTTGCCTTGCTTCCTCCTTCGCCGGCACGCCTTCTTCAGCGGCACGCCCTAGCCAAGCCCTTCGCCGGCACGCCCTTACGGGCCTTCGCCGGTACGCTCTCCCAGCCCTTCCCCGGTGCGCCTTGGAGCCCCTTCGCCGGCACACCCCAATCGCTCCTTCCCCGGTGCGCCTGGGAACCCCCTTCGCCGGCACGCCCCTACGGGCCTTCCCCGGCACGCCCAGGCCACTCTTCACATTCCCAACCTCTTCAGCCCGGCACACTTCCCAGCTGCTCATGGAGAGGTCCCCTGCCCACCGTTGCCTCCGAGTTTTCCGGAGTTTTATTAAAGGTGTTGCCGCTCTCGGGCGCCCACCTCCAGTTGTCGGGTTCCGCCACTCCATGTGGGCGCGTTCCCTGTATCTCCCTTACGCTCGGGTCAAGGGGAGATACTGCCGAATTTTCGTTAGAAACGATAACATATTAAAAGGATAAGAGGAAGCAACAAACAAATGAAACGACCACACGTTAAAAAGGACTAAAAGAAAGCAACAAGCAAATAAAAAGAACAACGGTAAAACGCTTTAACTGAGGCAAGGGAACCGTAATCAACTCAAAGAGAGCCGAATCAAATAACGACTAAGTAACTCGAACATCCGTCCTCAGGAGAGAAAGAATGGAAGATAATCAAGAGAAAGAGAGAAGAAACCCATGCAAACTTAATAAAAATCAGAACAGAAGAAAAGAAAAGCCTTAAAAGAAATGGAGGAGGAGTGGGCTCCCCATGCCCTTCGCCGGTACGCTCCTATTGTCTCCCTTAGCCGGCACACCTTTCTAGCCATACTTCGCCGGCACATACCTCATGGCCCTTCGCCGGCACACCCGCTTAGCCCTCCAGCGGTACGCCTTCTACCCCCTTTCGTCGACACACCCTTCAGCCCTTCAACGGCACGCTCCTGCTTCAGCCTTCAGCGGCACACTCACCCTTTTAACCCTCCAGCGGTACACCCCTTGGCCCTCAGCGGCACACTCCTTTGACCCTCCAGCGGTACACCCCTGGCCCTCAGCGGCACACCCTTTTAACCCTCCAGCGGTACACCCCCTGGCCCCCAGCGGTACACTCCCTTGGCCCTCAGCGGCACACTCCCTTATCCCTCTAGCGGCACACTCCTTTGGCCCTCAGCGGCACACTCCCTTGGCCCTCCAGTGGCGCACTCCCATGACCCAGCGGTACACCCGAAATAATGATATTAATAAAGATAATAAGCTAAAAGAAAACATAATAAATAAACAAATAATGATACAAAACTTTAATAATGATAATAATAACAAACTCAAAATAAAATAGAGAAATAATAGCAAACAATAATGTTAAATAACAATAATAAATGATAATAAATTCAAAAAGGTAAATAAATAAATAAGAATGGTGAAGGAATAAGCAATAATAATAATAAGGTTAAAAGAAATAATAATAACGATAAATGGACAAATAAATGATAACCAAAATAAATAAATAATAATAACAAACTTAACAAAAAATGACAAGCAAATGAATGATAATAAAACGAACAAAAATAATAACAAACCTAATAATAACAATAGTAAATGAATAAATCACAAGAAAAATGAATAAATAGTAATAAAGAATTCACTCAAAGATATATATATATAAATTAACAAATGATAATGATAACATTTCTTAAATAATAATAAAACAATGGGATCCGCTTCGCAGCCCCGTCTCTCCCGTGACCCGGTGCCGAAGGAACAACAATACCGCCCTTGCGAGTTGGGCCTGAGTCTAGGGAATTATCCCGAAATGGCCATGGCCTGACCTCGCATCGGGCTGACATTCCGATTAAACCAGACTCATTTCTCCGGCCGGATCCCTTCCGAGCCGCTACTAAAATTGCCGCACGTTCGGCAGACATTTGAACGGATTCACCTCGGTTCCCGCCGCGTTCTTATTACGGACCTACGCCTGAACATGAAAAGGCCCGTGAGCGACCTGCATAGCCGGTGGCTCCTACCCCGATATGGTTGTGAGCCGGCATTGCCCCGGGCCAATAGCTCATCAATTCCGACCTGTTCCTATCGGGATTCGTTCCCGCCCTTTCATCGAAATTGCCGTAAACTCGACATACATTTGTACGAGGTTGTTCCCGCCCGCGTCGCACTTTCAATATGGGCCCTTGCCCAAACATGAAAAGGTCGGCAAGTGACTGACGGAATCCGAATTAGAATGAGACGGATCTCGCCACCCCCGGACTCCTTCCATGGGAACATCAATAAGACCTCTGTGGGCCACACTCAGACCTCGGGCCTGTCCCGATCATGGTCATCGTCTGGCTCATATCCTCGGTCTACAGCCCGCTCCTTTCGAACACGTTTTTGGTTCTGGAGTCTAGTCCCGGGACTCTCCCCCGTTGCCCTCCGACACCGAAAATATTAATGATACCCGCGCAAGCCCCGTTCGGACCACGGGAGACGCCCCCAATATGGTCCTGACTCGATCTCGTACCGGGCCAATAGATTCGCTGGTTTCCAGCTACAATAACCGAGATTCAACCGAATATTTTCAGTGTCTCGGAATAATAAACTTGCCGTATCCCGGCATGCATATGTTCCAGGTCCTCCTGCGATGATTACAATATTCTTAAGCCGGACTCTCGTCCGAATATTAAATGGTCTCCCGAATGACCGACATGTTTCGAACGCCCGCTTCTCCGGACACAGGGCTTTTCAGCCGATTCAAGGGGTATTCCCTCGTTGCCCCTTAGCACCGGAAATACTAATGCCGCTCATGCAAGTCTTGTTTCGATCGCGGGGGGCCCACCGCAGTATGGTCGCAGCTTGCTCTTGCACCGGGCCAACAGATTTACCAGTTTCCGACCGCTCTAACTGAGGTTTAGCCGAATGTTTTCCGTTCTTCTGAACAATAAATTGCCATATCCTGGCATACATATGCTCCGGTCTTCCCATGACGATCGCACTCTTCCCGAGACGGACACTCGTCCGAACATTAAATGGTCAGCGCATGACCGACATGATCCCAAATGGTTTTCTTCCCGCCTGCGCGCGAGGATTTCAATACCTCAAATAGACCTTTCATGCAATTAATTTCTTGGCCATGAGGCCCTGAATCTCGGTGATTAATCAAGGGTGTTCCCTCGTACGGGGGATGTAAATGACGTCGTGACCTTTATGGCGCGGCGGGTTTTGGTCCCGACACGAACCACACAATCGTCTGACGAAGTCAGATCGAGCGCACCATGGGCTCTTCGGAGCCCGAATAAATTATCACTTCGGTGACTGGCATGCCCACACACTTAATAAACGAATAAACTAACGAGAGAACAATAGGTGAAAAAAGTGCGTCCATAGAGGTAGATTTGTGGCGTGTCTGTGTGTGTGTCTATCTAAGTTAGGGTGATGTCTGTCGTTCCCGTGGTATGGCCGCTTTCCCCGTGGACGTCAGTTGATGTTGCTATGAAGGTTAAGACTACGTTTTCGAGTCTGTCGGCAGTTTCTTGTGCTGCCTTCGGTGTTTGAGGTACGGGTGACAGTGCATGTCTGACTGTCTGTACTTCAGCTCCGTATTTCGTGATCTTCTCGTGCTGTTGCCTTTCGTCACAGACTCGTTGTGACAGCTCGCGGAGCGGGGCACTTTCCGAGTGTACGGTTTGTAAGCTAGTCTCCGTCGGCTCCCGGCTGCACCGTAGCGTCCTACGGGGGAAGAAAATTAGCTAGAGGCCTGACTCTAGGCAGGAGCCAGTGTGTGCACACGTGGTCAGGGGCAGAGGACTGACGCCGACGGGCGTGACCCTGACTAGTACTTGTTACTGTGGTTCCGCGTGGGTCTGCGACTCGGCCGAGCTCGTGTAGACGCGATCGGTTTGTAGTCGAGACACTTGTGGTGTGTGTTGTGGTGCAGTGTAAGACGTCGCGGACGCATCTGACCGTTCTCCTGGTGCGGGGGTTCTCCGGCGCGTGGCGCGCGACTCCCGTGCTTTTCCTGTGTTGTGACATGCCCGAGTTAGCCTTCCCGTGGCTAGACTCGAGGTCTGTGTGTTGTCCTGTCCACGACGCTCCGGTCGTGTCGTCTGCGTCTGTCTAAGTCTTTTCTAGACTTTCTTTTGCACGCTGTTGCTAGGAGTAGTTGGGGGCTGAGGTTAGTTCGGCTTTCCTCTTTTTCCCTTTTCCTTACTGCTCCCTACTCCTCTTTCCCTTTCTAGGCCTGCTTGCCTGTTCGAGTTATTCCCCTCGTCCTTACCTGTTCCCTACCCTTGCTTTCCTTTCTTTTACAACTTTCTAGTGTGATTTCCTGCGGCTGTTCCTGTCGTTTCTGTTGATCCGTGTTACTGCGTATTTTTCAGTGGGGATCAGCGTGACCCCTACTGAGCCAGTGACACGAGGCTCACCCTGCTTTTCAGGTGGGGTGACGTGTTCGTTCTGCTACCGCGGATCCTGGAGTTCGAGTCGTAGCTGCCAGCTGGTACCTCCGTCGGGCTTCCCCCGACTTCCCGGTACGTCTTTCTTTTCTGTCGACTGTACTTGGTAGACTTGCTGTCTTTCCTTTGGACTTGACTCTGGTTATATAATTGTGTAAAATCTGTTAATAATAAAAAGTAATTTTATTTCTGCTACTTTAGCAAACCGATCTAATGAAATTTAATTGCTTGCTGTTATATCTGTCAGTTCGATGTACTACACGACAGTTCTTTTTCCCTTCGGAGCTTTACCGCTCTTGGGAGGCCTCGCGGGTTCCAAGTGGTATCAGGTGTATTCGGTAGTCCTACCGGGTATATCTGGTATCCGGAATCCGGGTCGTCACAGTGAGAGAGTTTATGACCTAGTGAGGTTTTGAGTCGCTCTATTCATCATAAATTCTTCGACGAAAAATATTTTTTAAATGTGCCAAATCTGTGCTATTTCCACCCCCTCCTCTATTCTTGCTCCTTCCCATCAGTTTTATTATAATAATTATTCTTACGCCTTCTCTCACGTATGATTAAAGTCATTTCTGCAACCGTGCGAAAATTGAAGGCCCATTCATATTTAGGTCCACCAATTCCATCATAACTTTTTTCATGTATAGCATTTTTCAACCACGCCGATCCTTTGTTATTTTCACCCCCTTCATTTATTCTCACTCCATTCGATAGGGTTTAATAAGGGTAACCCGCAGGACCGTGAGAGAGTTTATGACCTAGTGAGATTTTGAGTCGCTCTATATATCATAAATTCTTCGACGAAAAATATTTTTAAAAGTGCCAAATGTGTGCTATTTTCATCCCCTCCTATTCTTGCTCCTTCCGATCAGTTTTATTATAATAATTATTCTTACGCCTTCTCTCACGTATGATTAAATCCATTTCTGTAACTGTGTGAAAATTGAAGGCCCATTCATATTTAGAGCCACCCATTCCATCAAAAATTCTTCCATGTATAGCATTTTTCAGCCCTGCCGATCCTTTGTTATTTTCACGCCTTTCATTTATTCTAACTCCCTTCGATAGGGTATAATAAGGGTAACTAGCGTGACCGTGAGAGTTTATGACCCAGTGAGGTTTTGAATCGCTCTATTCATCATAAATTCTTCGGCACGAAAAATATTTTTTAAATGTGCCAAATCTGTACTATTTCCATCCCCTCCTCTATTCTTGCTCCTTCCCACCAGTTTTATTATAATAATTATTCTTACGCCTTCTCTCACGTATGATTAAAGTCATTTGTGCAAGCGTGCGGAAATTGAAGGCTCATTCATATTTAGGGCCACCAATTCCATCATAACTTCTTTCATGTATAGCATTTTTCAACCACACCGATCTTTTGTTATTTTCACCCCTTCATTTATTCACTCCCTTCGATAGGGTATAATAGGGGTAACCCGCGTGACCGTGAAAGACTTTATGACACAGTGAGGTTTTGAGTCGCTCTATTCATCATAAATTTTTCGGTGAAAAATATTTTTTAAATGTGTCAAATCAGTGCTATTTACATCCCCTCCTCTATTCTTGCTCCTTCCGATCAGTTTTATTATAATGATTATTCTTACGCCTTCTCTAGCGTATGATTAAAGTCACTTGTGCAACCGTGCTGAAATTGAAGGCCCATTAATATTTAGGGCCACCAATTCCATCATAACTTCTTTCATGTATAGGATTTTTCAACCTCGTCGATCTTTAGTTATTTTCACCCCCTTCATTTTTTCTCACTCCCTTAGATAGGGTATAATAAGGGTAACCCGCGTCACTGTGAGAGAGTTTATGACCTAGTGAGGTGTTGAGTCACTATATTCATCATAAATTCTTCGGCGAAAAATATTTTTTAAATGTGTCAAATCTGTGCTATTTCCATCCCCTCCTCTATTCTTGCTCATTCCCATCAGTTTTATTATAATAATTATTCTTATACCTTCTCTCACATATCATTAATGCCATTTCTACAATCGTGCGAAAATTAAATGCCCATTCATATTTATGTCCATGTATAGTATTTTTCAACCACGCCGATCCTTTGTTATTTTCACCCCCTTCATTTACTCTCACTCCCTTCGATAGGGTATAATAAGGGTAATCCGTGTGACTGTGAGAGAGTTTATGACCCAGTGAAATTTTGAGTCGATCTATTCATCAGAAAATATTTGACAAAACATATTTTTTAAATGTGTCAAATTTGTGCGATTTCCATCCCCTCCTCTATTCTTACTCCTTCCCATCAGTTTTATTATAATAGTTATTCTTACGTCTTCTCTCACGTATGATTAAAGTCATTTGTACAACCGCGCGGAAATTGAAGGCCCATTCATATTTAAGGTCACCCATTCCATCATAACTTCTTCCATGTATAGAATTTTTCAACCCCGCCGATCCTGTGTTATTTTCAACCCCTTCATTTATTCTCACTCCCTTCGATAGGATATAATAAGGATAACCTGCGTGACCGTGAGAGAGTTTATGACCCAGTGAGATTTTGAGTCTCTCTATTCATCATAAATTCTTCAACGAAAAATATTTTTTAAATGTACCAAATCTGTGTTATCTCCATCCCCTCCTTTATTCTTGCTCCTTCCCATCACTTTCATTATAATAATTATTATTACGCATTCTCTCACGTATGATTAAAGTCATTTGTGCAACCGTGCAGAAATTGAAGGTTCATTCATATTTAGTGCCACCTATTTTATCATAACATCTTCCATGTATAGCATTTTTAAACCGCACTGATCATGTGTTATTTTCACCCCCTTCATTTATTCTCACTCCCTTCGATAGGGTATAATAAGGGTAACCCGCATGACCGTGAGATAGTTTATAACCCAGTGAGGTTTTGAGTTGCTGTATCATCTTAAATTCATCGACAGAAAATATTTTTTAAATATGTCAAATCTGTGCTATTTCTATCCCCTCCTCCATTCTTGCTCCTTGTCATCAGTTTTATTATAATAATTATTCTTACGCCTTCTCTCACTCATGATTAAAGTCATTTATGGAACCGTGTAGAAATTGAAAGTTTATTCATATTTAGGGACACCCATTCTATCATAACTTCTTCCATGTATACCATTTTTCAACCCCGCCGTTCCTTTGTTATTTTCACCTCCTTCATTTATTCTCACTCCGTTCGATAGGTTATAATAAGGGTAATCTGTGTGACCGTGAGGGAGTTTATGACCCAGTGAAGTTTTGAGTCGCTCTATTCATCATAAAATCTTTGGCAAAAAATATTTTTTAAATGTGAGAAATCTGTGCTATTTCCATCCCATCCTCTATTCTTACTCGTTCCCATCAGTTTCATTATAATAATTATTTTTACGTCTCCTCTCACGTATGATTAAATCCATTTATGCTATCGTGTGACAATTGAAGGCCCATTCATATTTAGGGTCACACATTTCATCATAACGTCTTCCATATATAGCATTTTTTAACCCCGCCGATCCTGTGTTATTTTCACCCCCTTCAATTATTCTCACTAACTTCGATAGGATATAATAAGGGTAACCCGCGTGACCGTAAGAGAGTTTATGACCCAGTGAGGTTTTGAGTCGCTCTATTCATCATAAATTTTTGGGCGAAAAATATTTTTTAAATATGTCAAATTTGTGCTATTTTCATCCCCTCCTCTATTTTTGTTCCTTCCCATCAATTTTATTATAATAATTATTTTTACACCTTCTCTCACGTATGATTAAAGCCATTTCTACAATCGTGCGGAAATTGAATACCCATTCATACTTAGGACCACCCATTCCATCACAACTTCTTCCATGTATAGCATTTTTTAACCCCGCCGATTCTGAGTTATTTTCACCGGCTTCATTTATTCTCACTCCCTTCGATAGGATATAATAAGGGTAACCCGTGTGACCCTGAGAGAGTTTATGACCCAGTGAGATTTTGAATCACTCTATTCATCATAAATTCTTCGACGAAAACTATTTTTCAAATGTACCAAATTTATGCTATTTCCATCCCCTCCTCTATTCTTGCTCATTCCTATCAATTTTATTATAATAATTATACTTATGCCTTTTCTCACACATGGATAAAGCCATTTGTGCAATCATGTAAAAATTGAAGGCCCATTCATATTTATAGCCACCCATTCTATCATAACATCTTCCATATAAAGCATTTTCAACCTCGCCGATCCTTTGCTATTTTCTCCATTTCATTTATTCTCAGTCCCTTTGATAGGGTATAATAAGGGTAACCCGCGTGACCGTGAGAGAGTTTATGACCTAGTGCGATTTTAAGTTGCGCTATTCATCATAAATTCTTCGACGAAAAATATTTTTTAAATGTGCCAAATCTATGCTATTTCCATTCCCTCATCTATTCTTGCTCCTTCCCATCAGTGTCATTATAATAGGTATTCTAACGCCTTCTCTCACATATAATTAAAGCAATTTATGTAACCGTGCGAAAATTGAAGGTCCATTCATATTTTGGGCCACCCATTCCATCATAACTTCTTTCATGTATAGCATTTTTCAACTCTGTCGATCCTTTGTTATTTTCACCCCCTTTATTTATTCTCACTCCATTCGATAGGATATAATAAGGGTAACCCGTGTGACCGTAAGAGTGTTTATGACCTAGTGAGGTTTTGAGTCACTCTATTCATCATAAATTCTTCGACAAAATATATTTTTTAAATGTGCCAAATCTGTGCTTTTTCCATCCCCTCATCTATTCTTGCTCCGTCTCATCAGTTTTATTATAATAATTATTCTTACGCCTTCTCTCATGTATGATTAAATCCATTTCTACAACCATGCAAAAATTGACGGCCCATTCATATTTAGATCCACCCATTCTATCATAACTTTTTCCATGTATAGTATTTTTCAACCACACCGATCCTTTGTTATTATCACGCCCTTCATTTAGTCTCACTCCCTTCGATAAGGTTTAATAAGGGTAACCCGCGTGACCGTGAGAGAGTTTATGACCCAGTGAGGTTTTGAGTCGCTCTATGCATCAAAAATTCTTCGAGAAAAAATATTTTTTAAAAGTGTCAAATGTGTGCTATTTTCATCCCCTCCTCTATTCTTGCTCATTCCCATCAGTTTTATTATAATAATTATTCTTACGCCTTCTCTCACGTATGATTAAAGCCATTTGTGCAACCATGCGGAAATTGAAGGTCCATTCATATTAAGGGCCACCCATTCCATCATAACTTCTTCCATGTATAGCATTTTTCAACCCCGTCGATCCTATGTTATTTTCACCCCCTTCATTTATTCTCACTCCCTTCGATAGGATATAATAAGGGTAACCCGCGTGACCATGAGAGAGTTTATGACCTAGTGAGGTTTTGAGTCGCTCTATTCATCATAAATTCTTGGGCGAAAAATATTTTTTAAATATGTCAAATTTATGCTATTTCCATCCCCTCCTCTATTCTCACTCCTTCCCATCAATTTTATTATAATAATTATTTTTACACCTTCTCTCATGTATGATTAAAGCCATTTGTGCAACTGTGCTGAAATTGAAGGCCCATGCATATTTAGGGCCACCCATTCCTTCATAACATCTTCCATGTATAGCATTTTTCAACCCCGCCAATCCTGTGTTATTTTCACCCCTTTCATTTATTCTCACTCCCTTCGATAGGATATAATAAGGGAAACCCGTGTGACCGTGAGAGAGTTTATGACCCAGTGAGATTTTGAGTCGCTCTATTCATCATAAATTCATCGACGGAAAATATTTTTTAAATGTATCAAATTTGTGCTATTTCCATCCCCTCCTCTATTCTTACTCATTCCCAGCAATTTTATTATAATAATTATGCTTACGTCTTCTCTCACACATGATTAAAGTCATTTGTGCAACCATGCGGAAATTGAAGCCCATTCATATTTAGGGCCACCCAATCTATCATAACTTCTTCAATATATAGCATTTTCAACCTCGCCGATCCTTTGTTATTTTCTCCCCTTCATTTATTCTCACTTCATTCGATAGGGTATAATAAGGGTAACTCGCGTGACCGTGAGAGACTTTATGACCTAGTGCGATTTTAAGTTGCGCTATTCATCATAAATTTTTTGGCATAAAATATTTTTAAATGTCTCAAATATGTGCTATTTCCATCCCCTCCTCTATTCTTGCTCCTTCTCATCAATTTTATTATAATAAGTATTATTATGCCTTCTCTCACGTATGTTTAAAGCCACTTCTGCAACCGTGCCAAAATTGAAGGCCCCATTCATATTTAGGGCCACCCATTCCATCATAACTTCTTCCAAGTATAGCATTTTTCAACCCTGCCGATCCTTTGTTATTTTCACCTCTTTCATTTATTCACTCCCTTTGATAGACTATAATAAGGGTAACCTGTGTGACCGTGAGAGAGTTTATGACACAGTGAGGTTTTTGTCGCTGTATTCATCATAAATTTTTCGATGAAAAATATTTTTTAAATGTGTCAAATCTGTGCTATTTACATCCCCTCCTATATTCTTGCTCCTTCCCATCAATTTTATTATAATAATTATTCTTACACCTTCTCTCACGTATGATTAAAGCCATTTCTGCAACCGTGTGAAAATTGAAGGCCCAATCATATTTAGGTCCACCCATTCCATCATAACCTTTTCCATGTATAGTATTTTTCAACCACGCCGATCCTCTGTTATTATCACCCCCTTCATTTATTCTCACTCTCTTCGATATGGTTTAATAAGGGTAACCCGCGTGACCGTGAGAGGGTTTATGACCCAGTGATGTTTTGAGTCGCTCTGTACATCATAAGATCTTCGATGAAACCGCATCCCAAAATATTTTTTAATATGCCAAATGTGTGTTATTTGCATCCCCTCCTCTATTCTTGCTGCTTTCGATGAGTTTTATTATAATAATTATTCTTACGCCTTCTCTCAAGTATCATTAAATCTATTTCTGCAACTGTGCCAAAGTTGAAGGCCCATTCATATTTAGAGCCACCCATTCCATCATAAATTCTTCCATGTATAACATTTTTTAGCCCTGCCGATCTTTTGTTATTTTCACGCCCTTCATTTATTCTAACTCACTTTAATAGGGTATAATAAGGGTAACCAGCGTGACCGTGAGAGTTTATGACCCAGTGAGGTTTTGAGTCGCTCTATTCATCATAAATTCTTCGGTAAAAAATATTTTTTAAATGTGCCAAATCTGTGCTATTTCCATCCCCTCCTCTATTCTTGCTCGTTCCCATCAGTTTCATTATAATAATTATTCTTACGCCTTCTCTCACGTATGATTAAAGCCATTTATGCAACCGTGTAAAAATTGAAGGCCCATTCATATTTAGGGCCACCCATTCCATCATAACTTCTTCCATGCATAGCATTTTTCAACCCCGCGGATCTTTTGTTATTTTCACCCACTTCATTTATTCTCACTCCCTTCTATAGGGTATATAATAAGGGTAACCCGCATGACCGTGAGAGAGTTTATGACACAGTGAGGTTTTGAGTCGCTCTATACATCATAAATTTCTCGACGAAACATATTTTTTAAATGTGCCAAATGTGTGCTATTTTCATCCCCTCCTCTATTCTTGCTCCTTCCGATGAATTTTATTATAATAATTATTCTTACGCCTTCTCTCAAGTATGATTAAATCCATTTCTACAACCGTGCCAAAGTTGAAGGCCCATTCATATTTAGAGCCACCCATTCCATCATAAATTCTTCCATGTATAACATTTTTCAGCCCTGCCGATCTTTTGTTATTTTCACGCCCTTCATTTATTCTAACTCCCTTCGATAGGGTATAATACGGGTAACCCACGTGACCGTGAGAGTTTATGACCCAGTGAGGTTTTGAGTCGCTCTATTCATCATAAATTCTTCGGCAAAAAATATTTTTTAAATGTGCCAAATCTGTGCTATTTCCATCCCCTTTTCTATTCTTGCTCGTTTCCATCCGTTTCATTATAATAATTATTCTTACGCCTTCTCTCACGTATGATTAAAGCCATTTATGCAACCGTGTAAAAATTGAAGGCCCATTCATATTCAGGGCCACCCATTCCTTCATAACTTCTTCCATGCATAGCATTTTTCAACCCCGCGGATCTTTTGTTATTTTCACCCACTTCATTTATTCTCACTCCCTTCTATAGGGTATAATAAGGGTAACCCGCATGACCGTGAGAGAGTTTATGACACAGTAAGGTTTTGAGTTGCACTATTCATCATAAATTTTTCGACGAAAAATATTTTTAAATGTGCCAAATCTGTGCTATTTTCATCCCCGCCTCTATTCTTGATCCTTCCGATCAGTTTTATTATAATGATTATTCTTACGCCTTCTCTCACGTATGATTAAAGTCATTTGTGCAACCGTACGGAAATTGAAGACCCATTAATATTTAGGGCCACCAATTTCATCATAACTTCTTCCATGTATAGGATTTTTTAACCCTGTCGTTCCTTAGTTATTTTCACCACCTTCATTTATTCTCACTCCCTTAGATAAGGTATAATAAGGGTAACCCGCGTGACCGTGAGAGAGTTTATGACCTAGTGAGATTTTGAGTCGCTCTATATATCATAAATTCTTCGGCAAAAAATATTTTTCAAATGTGCCAGATGTGTGTTATTTTCATCCCCTCCTCTATTCTTGTTCCTTCCGATCAGTTTTATTATAATAATTATTCTTACGCCTTCTCTCACGTATGATTAAATCCATTTCTACAACCCTGTAAAAATTGAAGGCCCATTCATATTTAGGTCCACCCATTCCATCATAACTTTTTCCATGTATAGTATTTTTCAACCACGCCGATCCTTTGTTATTATCACGCCCTTCATTTAGTCTCACTCCCTTTGATAGGGTTCAATAAGGGTAACCCGCGTGACCGTGCGAGAGTTTATGACCCAGTGAGGTTTTGAATCGCTCTATGCATCGAAAATTATTCGACAAAAATTATTTTTTAAATGTGCCAAATGTGTGCTTTTTTCATCCCCTCCTCTTTTCTTGCTCCTTCCGATCAGTTTTATTATAAGAATTATTCTTACACCTTCTCTCACGTATGATTAAATCCATTTCTACAACTGTGCGAAAATTGAAGGCCTATTCATATTTAGAGCCACCCATTCTATCATAAATTCCTCCATGTATAGTATTTTTCAACCCCGCGGATCTTTTGTTGTTTTCACCCCTTTCATTTATTCTCACTCCCTTCGATAGGGTATAATAAGGGTAACCCGCGTGACCGTGAGAGAGTTTATGACCTAGTTAGGTTTTGAGTCACTCTATTCATCATAAATTCTTCGGTGGAAAATATTTTTTAAATGTTCAAATCTATGCTATTTTCATCCCCTCCTCTATTCATGCTCCTTCCCATCAATTTTATTATAATAATTATTTTTACACCTTCTCTCACGTATGATTAAAACCATTTCTGCAACCGTTCAAAAATTAAAAACCCATTCATATTTAGGTCCACCCATTCTATCATAACCTTTTCTATGTATAGTATTTTTTAACGACGTCGATCCTTTGTTATTTTCACACCCTTCATTTAGTCTCACTCCTTTCGATAGGGTATAATAAGGGTAACCCGCGTGACCGTGAGAGAGTTTATGACCCAGTGAGATTTTGAGTCGCTCTATATAAATTCTTCGACAAAAAATATTTTCAAATGAGCCAAATGTGTGCTATTTTTATCCCCTCCTCTATTCTTGTTCCTTCCGATCAGTGTCATTATAATAAGTATTCTTACGCCTTTTCTCACGTATGATTAAAGTCATTTGTGCAACCATGCAGAAATTGAAGGTCCATTCATATTTTGGGCCACCCATTCCATCATAACTTCTTCCATGTATAGTATTTTTCAACCCCGTGGATCTTTTATTATTTTCACCCCTTCATTTATTATTACTCCCTTTTATAGGGTATAATAATGATAACCCGCATGACTGTGAGAGAGTTTATGACATAGTGAGATTTTGAGTCGCTCTATTTATCATAAATTTTTTGACGGAAAATATTTTTCAAATGTGCCAAATATGTGCTATTTTCATCCCCGCCTCTATTCTTGCTCATTCCGATCAGTTTTATTATAATGATTATTCTTACGCCTTCTCTCACGTATGATTAAAGTCATTTGTGCAACCGTACGAAAATTGAAGGCTCATTGATATTTAGGGCCACCAATTCCATCATAACTTCTTCCATGTATAGGATTTTTTAACCCCGTCGTTCCTTAGTTATTTTCACCCCCTTCATTTATTCTCACTCCCTTAGATAGGGTATAATAAGGGTAACCCGCGTGACCGTGAGAGAGTTTATGACCTAGTGAGATTTTGAGTCGCTCTATACATCATAAATTCTTCGACAAGAAATATTTTTCAAATGTGCCAAATGTGTGCTATTTTCATCCCCTCCTCTATTCTTGTTCCTTCCGATTAGTTTTATTATAATAATTATTCTTACGCCTTCTCTAGCATATGATTAAATCCATTTCTACAACCATGTAAAAATTGAAGGTCCATTCATATTTAGGCCCACCCATTCCATCATAACTTTTTCCATGTATAGTATTTTTCAACCACGCCGATCCTTTGTTATCATCACGCCCTTCATTTAGTCTCAATCCCTTCGATATGGTTTAATGAGGGTAACCCGTGTGACCGTGAGAGAGTTTATGACTTAGTGCGGTTTTAAGTTGCACTATTCATCATAAATTCTTCGGTGAAAAATATTTTTTAAATGTGCCAAATCTTTGCTATTTCCATCCCCTCCTCCATTCTTGCTCCTTCCCATCAGTGTCATTATAATAAGTATTCTTACACCTTCTCTCACGTATGATTAAAGCCATTTGTGCAACCGTGTGGAAATTGAAGGTCCATTCATATTTTGGGCCGTCCATTCCATCATAACTTCTTCCATGTATAGCATTTTTTAACCCCGCCGATCCTTTGTTATTTTCACTTCTTTCATTTATTCTCACTCCCTTCGATAAGATATAATAAGGGTAACCTGCGTTACCGTGAGAGAGTTTATGACCCAGTGAGGTTTTGAGTCGCTCTATTCATCATAAATTTTTTGATGAAAAATATTTTTTAAATGTGCCAAATCTGTGCTATTTCCATCCCTCCTCCATTCTTCCTCCTTCCCATTAGTTTCATTATAATAATTATTCTTACACCTTCTCTCACGTATGATTAAAGTCATTTGTGTAACCGTACAAAAATTGAAGGTTTATTCATATTTAGGGCCACCCATTCTATCATAACTTCTTCCATGTATAGCATTTTTCAACCCCGCCGATCCTTTATTATTTTCACCTCCTTCATTTGTTATGACTCCCTCCGTCTTCGGTGGAAAATATTTTTTAAATGTGCCAAATCTATTCTATTTTCATCCCCTCCTTTATTCTTGCTCATTCCCATCAATTTTATTATAATAAGTATTCTTACGCCTTCTCTCACGTATGATTAAAGCCATTTGTGCAACCGTACAGAAATTGAAGGTCCATTCATATTTTGAGCCACCCACTCCATCATAACTTCTTCCATGTATAGCATTTTTTAACCCTGCCGATCATTTGTTATTTTCACCCCCTTCATTTATTCTCACTCTCTTCGATAGGGTATAATAAGGGTAACCCGCGTGACCGTGAGAGAGTTTATGACCCAGTGAGATTTTGAGTCGCTCTATACATCATAAATTCTTCGACAAAAAATATTTTTCAAATGTGCCAAATGTGTGCTATTTTCATCCCCTCCTGTATTCTTGTTCCTTCCGATCAGTTTGACTATAATAATCATAAATTTTTATTATTTTCACCCCTTCATTTATTCTTACTCCCTTCTATAGGGTATAATAATGATCACCCGCATGACTGTGAGAGAGTTTATGACATAGTGAGATTTTGAGTCGCTCTATTCATCATAAATTTTTCGACGGAAAATATTTTTTAAATGTGCCAAATCTGTGCTATTTTAATCTCCTCCGCTATTCTTGCTCTTTCCGATCAGTTTTATTATAATGATTATTCTTACGCCTTCTCTCACGTATGATTAAAGTCATTTGTGCAACCGTACGGAAATTGAAGTCCCATTAATATTTAGGACCACCAATTCCATCATAACTTCTTCCATGTATAGGATTTTTTAACCCCGTCGTTCCTTAGTTATTTTCACCCCCTTCATTTATTCTCACTGTGAAGCCCGTGCCTTGGTGGATCCTTAGTGATTCGGACCTAGAATTCATTCTGGATTTTCTGGTTATTTTCCTAAATTTTTAGGAATTTTTCTGGCATTTTTCAGGATTTAATTGGATTTGATTGAGTATTTTATGGAAATAATAAGGTTTTTATATATAATAAATATATTATATATATTAACTTTATTTTTTTCCTTTAATCCCTCACCCCCTCTCTCTCTCCCCTCGTCGATCACAATCTCTCACGCCCTCTCTCTCTCGCCCGATCGCCCATCTCCCCTCTCCTTGGGATTCAGGCGAAACGACGACGGATCGAGGCGTGGAAGGTGCCGGTGGTTTCCTCGTGTCGAGAGGAATGCGTGGACGCCCACCTCGACGTGTTTTGTGGCTCGTGGGAGCGAGACGGAGCGAGAAGGCTCGGTGAACCCTCTTCGGTGCATGCGGCTTAATCGGCCGTTTCGGCTTGCACGAGGTAGCGGGATGGAATCTCGATCTCGTTAGGATCATTTCCTATAGCTTGGTTTCTTGTTTAAACCCATGTGGCATGCATATTGGTTATTTTCCGTGTTTAGGGTTTTAAGCTTGTTCTTCATGTTTAATCCATTGTGGGCATTGCATGTGGTTATTTTGTTGGTATCATGTTGTTTAGGACGTGTGGTTTGACAGGTTTTACAGGTTTTCGTCGTTACCCGGCGATTCCGGTCGCCCGGGAGGGAACCCACTTTCAAACATAACCCGTCCGTAACCCAGACGGTGTGACGGTCCTTCCAGGAACCGTCACATCCGTAACGGTCCATAGGGGATGCGTTACATAACTGTAACGGTCCTTTTGAGGGGCGTCACAGTGTGTGTAACGGTCGGGCTCCCGACCGTTACACTTCGGTTGTTTTCTGTTGACCCGGTAGGGCGGTAAACCTGACGGCCAGTCGGCCGGCCGTCAGGTGCTCTAACGCGTCAGCGCGAGCGCGTTACACCGCCTGTGAGCAGTTTGAAAAACTGTTAGTTGGTTTTGGCCTCGGGTGGCTGTAACGGCCAGGGTCGAACGCGTTATAGTTGATGTAACGCGCTGCACCCAGACCGTTACGCGCGGTGACAGCGTGGCCGCAGACCGTCACATTCCGTTTGATCGGTTGTCTCGTTTGGCTTCGGTGGCTGTAACGGCCGGGGACGGACGCGTCATAGTCGATGTAACGCGCCCTCTCCCGACCGTCACACTCTTGTGACGCGGTGGCAGCAGACCGCCACACGCCTGTCAGTTTCAAAAAGCCGCCTGCCTATTCTTTAATGCTTTCTAGAATGATTATATGCCATGTTGAGTTATTTTATAATATAATGGCATGTTTTTAAATCCCAATAGAGTAGCTTTTCTTTCCTTGCAATGGAACCACTGTTGTAGCCCTAAGGTCTTTGAGTACCGACCCGCTTGGGGATAGCGGAGGGGGTGTTCCCATTACACGGTTTTTAAGCTAGTACCGTGGACTCCCCGCCAATGGTAGCGTCCTACCAAGGGAGAAATCTAGCTAGAGGGCCTGGCTCAGGCGAGAGTCAGTGTGTGCACACGTGGTCGGAGGCTGTGGACTGACATTGACGAATGTCACTCTGATTGGTCACTTGGTTTGGTACTGTTTACGCGCTCAGCTTGTCGTGTTACCGACTGCGAGTGCTTGAGACGCAGTGTAAGCCGTCAGTGGACGCATCTGGTTTCTGTTCCCAGTGGTTGTCTTGTTCCCTACTGCTTGGATTAGTTGAGACATATTCTACTGGTAGAGTTAGTTTCAGTCGTTTGGACTTACTCGTTTTTGGCATGTATTAGCTGTTATATCTGTTTAGTTAGATTTTACAGCTTTATTGTGATTAGTTTATTCATGCCATTGCATGTTATTTAATTAAATACATGCTCTAATTGCCTTTATTTTTGCATGTATGCTTGTTTAGCTCGCGGTAGGGATCCGCGTGACCTCTACTGAGTTTGGCTGTGACTCACCCTTCCCTTTTCAGGTGAGCCCCGTCCGTCGTCTCCCGGTGTTTCCCGTGTGCTCAGAGATCGTGTTTAGTTGCCAACAGTTGACGGGTTGCCTTGTTGGGCTTTCTTGTGTACTTTTTCCGGGGTATGCCCCGAGTAGTTGTACTTTTGGACTGCACTCTCGTGCCTCTGGACTAGTTATTTTTTTAGCATTCTGTTTATTTTTGAAATTGCTTCCGCTCTCCTGCTAAATTTTTATTGTTTAATCTAACATGCGTGCTTGTGATTGCAATTCGTTATACATCCCCTCGACAAACTTCACTAACCTTTCAGGGGCCTCATCAGCCTCTTGGGTGGCTTCCCCTGTTCCTGGTATCGGTATATCGATGTTTTCGATATATCGGTATCCGGCGCTCTGGGTCGTCACAGTTGGTATCAGAGCGGAAGTTAAGGATTTGTATAAGGAATTGGAATTTGCACTTGTCCAGAGCTAGTCCTTCCATGTTGTCTATTGCTGGCTTAGGTTGTTTTTCACGTGATTGATGGATTTGCTGCTGTTTTGTGTGTTCGACAGTGCAATATGCCACCTCGTCGAGGAAGACCTCCTCGAGTTCCTAGGCATGCGCCTAGAGAAGAGAGTGGTTCTGCTCCTCCTCCTACAGTTCCTACTATTCCTGCAGTTCCTGTAGTTCCTCCCCCAGCGCCAGTCGTTGCTCCTCAAGTTGAAGCGCCTGGTAGTCGAGGCAAGGCTTTGAAAGAATTTCTCTTGTTCAATCCGCCTGCTTTCGACGGACAGCAAGATCCAGAGGTAGCGAGGCAGTGGCTGGATGCGATTGAGCACGTGTTCTTGTCTATGGAGGGCGCGGAGGATGAGAAGGTGAGGCTAGCAGCATTTCAACTCCAAGGTACAACCATTACGTGGTGGAAAGCCGAGTGGCAGATTGCTTTTCATTCCAGGCCCCTTCGGCAGATCACTTGGGCAGAGTTTGTTGCAGCTTTCGAGCGTGCCTATACTCTTGCCTGCTTGCAAATGGTGAAGATGTACCAGTTCATGGAATTGTTTCAGGGTGATATGACCGTGCTTCAGTTTCGGAACAAATTTATGGAATTGGGTCAGTATGCGCCCCATGTGCTGGCTAATGAAGCTTTGAAGACTCAGTAGTTCTTGCGAGGGTTGAGGCCAGAGTTGAAGTTGCCCTTGATCGCGAGTCGAGTTGCTGATCTAGATGGTGCGTGCCAGGCAGCTGTGGCACTTGAGCTGGAGATGGCGAGACCAGGAGGGTATCCACAAATGGGGTTGGTTCAGCCGGCGATGTAGTTTCAGCAGACTTACCGATCGCCAGTGGCAGGAGTCCCCTCAGTCGCGTCAGAGGTTAGCAGTGCTTCTTCCCCTTCCAAGACCAAGTTCAAAAGGTTCTGTTGTGTGCTGTGATACCACTTGATGGGTAGTGGATGGCTGATCTAGAGGGGGGGGTGAATAGATCTGCCCCTCTTTTTGTAATTCAACTCTCTTTAAAGCTAGACAACGAGAATCGCAGCGGAATATAACTAGCTTAACGAAGAAGACAATGATTTGCTTAGCAGGATGAACAAGTAATATGAATATTAAACCTAAGCATGCATCTAGCACAAGTAATCACACAAACACACCATAACACAATAGATTTTAAGGTGGTTCGGACTGAATCCTCAGCCCTACGTCCACCCCTCACCAAATCCGGTGAGGCTCCACTAGTGCAGCCCACCAAACCACAAATCGGAAACCACCGATTGCCTTCCTACTAACCAACGGTAGGGACGTCAACACCGCAGATCGGAAACACCTCCGATTATCTTCCTACTAACCACCTGATAGGGACGTCAACCGCAAATTGAACACCCTCCAATTGCCTTCCTACTAACCACCGGTAGGGACGAATCACAACTTCAATGTTTAACAATATTGAAAGTAAAACAAATGTGAAGGAACTAAAACAAGAGATTGAGTAAGAAGGAGTTGGCCCTTGAATGGAAATGATTTGTTGATCAGCAACAGGGATCTCTTCTTCTTGCAAATCAATCTTCTTGATTCACCCTTGAATGGATGAATGTTCTTCACGGAGTACTGTTCATATGAACAGTAACTGTTCTTCCAATTCTCCTCTTTTGATCTTCTTTTTGATCTCTTTGAATGGATGAAGAAGTGAATAGATGCTACCTTGATCCTTGCTTCCTTCTTCACAGATCTTGGAAGATGATTGCTTTGATATGAACTTTGAATACCTTGGATTGGATGAAGATGTTCTTCACGGAGTACTGTTCACGTGAACAGTAACTCTTCCTTCAATCTCCTCTTTTGATCTTCTCTTTGTATCTTCTTGAAGTGGATGAAGAGAGTAATTGATTCTACCTTGAATCTTGTTTCTTCAACAGCTTCTAGGAGTTTGAATGCTTCAGAAATCACCTTGGATGAATCGGAATGATGTAGATGATTTCTCTTGAAGATCTTGAATGAAACTAGCTTCCTTAGATCACCTTGATAGCCTAGCTTGCATCTGATCTTCCTTGAAGGTTGTTTGCCTTGATTTGAGCTTGAATCAACCTTGCTTGGATGAAGAACTTCTTCACGAAGTACTGTTCACGTGAACAGTACCTCGTCCCCTTTGGATCTCCACAAATCACACTTGGCCTCTTTTGATCTTCAATTGAGCATATGGAAGCCTTCCTCTTCTTTCTTCTCCAAGTGTTGTATTCATAGACCTTGAATGGTCCTTGGAGAAGCCCTAGACCAGATCCACAATTTGTGGGTGATTGGGAGACTTTGGGGTTCTTTGGGATTAAAGAAATCATGAGAATTAGGCAGCCCACGAGGTGAATTCGAGGTCAAACATGGTTGGCTCGGGGCTGGCGGTCGACCTGCAGCTCCTGGCGGTCGACCGCTACTGTAAAACTTGCATTCGGGTGATCCCTGGGAATTTCGGTCGACCGCCACTGGCTGGCGGTCGACCGCTAGCTCCTGTCCTGTAGAGTTGTAGTCCCTGGAATTTTAGGTCGACCGCTAGCTGCTGTAGGTCGACCGCTAGCTGGGAATTTTCAGATTTCAACGTTTCACCTCCGTAAACCCATTCAACTTCGTGGCATTGGTTTCTTTGAATTTAGAACATGTTGAACCATGGATTTGAACCTTGATCATCTTGGATGAATGCTCGGTCCTTTGTAGAAGCTTTGCTTCATTGCTTGGGCCTTTTCTTTCTTGCTTGGCCTTGCTTAGCTAGAGCCTTTTCTTCCTTGCTTGGCCTTGCTTGGACGTGTTCATTTCACTTTCATTTCGCCACATCTATTCCATTCTTTGGTTGCATTCTGTTGAGCTTTCACAGTAGATATTTCCACTCCAATCAAAGTGTACTTGGCATCATGCACTTGGCATCATGAGTGACTTTTGATCGTCCTCCTGGATGGCTTGCTCCTTTGGATTGATCTTGATTTGTGTGTTGCAAGCCATTCTTGATCTGCAAGTGCACTTGGCATCATGAGTTTCCACTTTGCATCTTGAGTGATCTTGGCGCCTTTGGATCTATCTTGATTTCTGTGCGGCCAACTGGTTAAGCGTTGCAAGCCATTCTTGATATGTTGAATTGGCAATATAATGACCTGAATTGTATGCAAATGGATTTTATCAAATGCATAGCAAAAGCATAATGAATAGCAAAATGACTCTAAAGACATACATCATCAAAACACTAGAAATGAGTCATAGTTGAGTCATAGTTGGAATCACATCAAAACAATAGAACCAATCATTAGTTGAGTCATAGTTGGACATCATCAAAATAATAGAAACACTCACGTTCCACACATGCCCAACTTTAGCACAACATTCTCCCCAACATTCTCCCCCTTTTTGATGATGGCAACTATGAGTCATAAAAAGATTCAAGAACATTCAAGAACACTATGGCTCATTAAAAACATTCATATGGCTCAACCAAATCGACTCCACACAAAGAATACCAAAATCTTTGAAATGGCTCATCAAATCTTCTCCCCCTTTGCCATCAGCAAGAAGGGATCAGCAAGAAGGAATCAAATCTTTTCCCCTTTTGCATTTGTGAGACCAATGAATGAGATGAAGTATGCCAACATGGTCCAACAGAAGAGATAGATAAGATAGCCAGAAAGCAATTTGGATTTCAGATTTTTCAATTTTTAGAGGTTTTCAAGATTTTAGCTTTTTATGGTTTTCAGGATTTTCTATGCAATGCATGGGAAGGCAAGATGCAAGCCATATGTGCAATGCAAGGATGATCAAAACATGAGAATGCAAATATGTATGCATGAGCACAAAGTGAGTTCACCCAATATGTATGCATGAGTGAACACAGATATGCATAGATGAGGTAGAGCATGTGAATGCAAAGAGTTCAATGTATGATATGCTCTCAAATGAATTAACCCATGCTATGCAATGACAATGAATGAACACATGCTATACAACCCCTTGCTCACAAGATGACATGTACCTCTCATTCTTCTTCCCCTATATATGATGCTCACCAAATCACAATGCCAACAACATCACAATGCAAACACTTACAAGAATATATGCAAACATTCTTCCCATGTATGATGAATGACTCACCAAGTCACCAAGCCTTCTCCCTTTATAGAAATGAATGCAAACTTTCTCCTCCTATCTAAATGAATGAACAAATTATGTAGGAAGCTGAGGGAAAGAGGAGTATAGAGCAAACCATTATAAGCAACTAGAAACATGCCGTGATGAATATGTATGGTTCAAAGCTAATGAATTCTGAATTAACAAGAGAATTTGAAAAACAGCTATATCCATGGTTTAATAGAAGTGAACCAAAAGTGCATGCTCTAGCAATGGTAATCCTCCATTGTCTTACACAGCCATATTCATAATCGTCATCGGGAAAAGCACAACTTGTATTGAGGTTAAACAACCATGACAATTATAAGGAATGCTTTGATTCAACATATTTTCCATAATCTTCTGCAATGAAAATCATATCATTAGACTCATATTTTACGAGCAATCGAGTCTAAGTCATACCTCATAGCCATAAGAATACACATTGTTTAGACGCCCGTATTCCTAGGTATTCGGTAAAACTGACTGTTATGCTTCATAGTGAACAGAGATAGCTGAAATCACCTCATGACATATCTGATCTCATATCTTTGATGAGGAGATATATTTCTCAGCAATTTAGCCATTGCTCTATCTTGAGTCCAAGCTATTGATAACAAAGATAACAAGGGTACTTCATGACATATCTAGCCTCATTTCCTTGATGAGAAGACATGTTTCTCAGTGACCTAATGTCATTACTTTGCCAAATTTTTTCTTTATGAATTCCAATATGTCAAGTTGTTTAAAAACAATACGAGACTGTAGCAACTCAACCAACTTGACTATGACATATGAATTTTCAGATTTCAGAAAGATCATTCAAATCATAACATGCAACCTCTAGTTAAAGTCTATTAAAGACTACGTGACATAGATGATTTCAAAAACATATTTATCAGAATTTCAAAGAAATCATTAAATCTGAACCATTGTTATTTGATGGACAATCATCAGTGCATATAATAGAAAGCTCTTACACCATTATCAGACAATTACCCAAGAATGTTCAGATTGCAAGACTCCCCCTTAGGATGTGCATGGAATAGCTAGATCACTCATGAGATGGGCAAAAAGAAATATGCATGAATGCTATGACCCGACTCATGGTATGTAGCATGTGCATGAATGCGTCAAGGAGACAACTCCCCCTAACGATATGGCCTATATGCAAGAATGACACATGGTACATAGCGGAGGAGAATTTTCACGCATGGTGAGTGCATCTAGACAAGCACGGACTATGCAATATGATGCACCTAGACCTATCCGGTACTCGGCGGAGTTACAGAATCCAAGGATCCCCTCACGCAAGTGAATCACCTCTCCGATAGGCGTAACCTAACAGTCGGGCGACACCTTTTTATATACCGGGTGCAATGCAAGTTTAAATCATTCTCAAACAAGCAATTCAGTTTTATTATGCAACCACATGCAATGCTATACCATATGCAAACGACATTTTTACAGATGAACAATGCATGTAAACCAATTTGCAAAAACACACAATTAAATTGAAGAAGATCATTATTTCAATTTTCATTAGCCTGAGGTTTAGCAATCTGATTTAGTGTATCAATAAAATGCAGTTGGTTGGTATGAATGAGAGAGAGTGTTGCATGAATGATAAACAAGAATGAATGAAGGAACACTCCTCCTGAGGTTATGCATTCTATGCAAACAGAGTTTTGATGTTGACTCCCCCTAGATCTATGCAAGGGTTTGCTATGAAATGTGCAGCCTATGAACTATATGAATACACAATGCAATGCAGATGCTGCATGGATGATTGCACACAATTTTTTTTATTTTGTCTAAACATGATTTGCATTAAAGTATATAAGATCACAAGATGATGCAAACACAAATCATTCACAAATTATTTTGAACTGAATGCAACATGATGATGCCAATTGCTAGACTCCCCTTTGAACAATGCTAATCGTGAATTAATGAGTTGAAAATTACAACCATGGTATACACCATCAAAACTAAAATCTAGGAATTTCACATGGTTGGTAGCAAGAATTAAACAACTCATCATCATATCAGCAACATCAGTAAAATAAGTATTTCATGAACTAAGCAGCTGTGGTCCAGCATGGTATGAGCAAGACATCTAGCTCAAAAGTTCATCTCACACCATGGGGGTAAAGCATTTCAAAGAGTAATTCAGTTTACAGAATTTAATGACATTTGGCAGACTTATGATGCACTATCTACATGTTAGGACTAAACATGCAAGATGATTGAAATTAAAAAGTTTATGTACATACATGTGCCTTGAGCTTTTATTTACCTGACCATTCATTTGTTCAGCTCCAAGGCATCCTGCACCCAAAATTCTTATTTGGAATTTTTAGGTACCCAAGCTTGCTTGGGTCCTTGTGGGTTAGCAACAGGTTTAGCATCTTGACTCATCTTTTTCAAGGCAATCAAATCATCTTCTCTCATTGTATGGCAACCATACATCTCATGCCCATTTTTACCACAGTAGAAACCACGCACAAAAGATTGATTATCCTTTTTATGTTCATGTGCATGTGCATGTGACCTATACTTTTGTGGGCGAGCATGATTCTTACCTTTCATGGTATGAGGGTGGTGTCTTTCTTTCTTTCCTTGTTCTTTCACTTGCTGTCATGCTCTAAGCTCATCATTTCTCAAGATAAAACAATCATGCACAATGTGACCATGTCTACCACAATAATAACAATGGACATTCTTTTTGTGAAAAACATGATATTTAGCATTGAGCATGTTATGGTGCATGTTTGGATGAGAATGCTGAATTTTACTTTTCTTTCGAGCAGTATGCCCTTTTTGGTGACCACATGAAGTGGTGGCTTCCGGTGAGCCAAAATCTTGGATTTGGGCAAACATTGACAAGAAATCATTCAAACCTTGAATTTCATTTTCAAGTGAAGAAATATGTTGTTTAGACTCATTAAGACCCTCTTTACATGCTGCCAATTGCTCATTGAGCATGGCATTTACAGCTTTAAGATTTTGACTTTGTTGTTCTAAAGCATGCAATGTTTCGGAGTGATCATCAATGATAGATTTGCCTTTTTCATGTGCAGCCAATTTTTCATGCAATTCTTCTTCAACTTTTTCACATTCAATTTTCTTTTCCAACAACTCTTTATTCTCTTCCTTTAGAGAATCAATCAAATTTTGTTGCCATTCAAGATCATCATGGAGACCAGCATTTATGTTTCTCAAGAATGAACATTTTTCACATGCAAAATTAGCAGAGCATGAAACAGAATTTTTATTTTCTTCAATCAACCTCTCATCATGAATAAGCCCATCGGCCATAGTTTGATCATTAGAGATTGCCTTAGGTTGGTTTTGAAGTTTTATTACAATTTCTTCCAACCTAGTGATTTCATCATGAAGATTTTCATTTTCATCTCTTAGACATGCAATGCTTTGTTTATGTGTGTCTAGATCAAAAGAGAGCTCTTCAAACGCAGAACACTTTTTACAAATCAAGCTTTCATGTTGGTTATTTTTCTTCAGATCCTTTTTCAACTTTTTATTTTCTGATATTGCCTTTTTGTATTGTGTAAACAACTCATCATAGGATTCCATAAGTTCTTCAAAAGTGAATTCCTCGGAATCAGAATTTACCTTTGATGAGGATGGTTTGCTTGACTCTTCTGCACGGTTGGCCATGAAGCATTCTTGTTCTTGTTCTTTTCCCTCATGGATTTTAACCAACTTGTCCAGTATTTGCTTGGCTGTGCTGCAGGAAGACACAATGTGAGTTAGTCTAATATCAATTGTAGCTATAATTAAGTTATATGCAGCAAGATTATCATTGTGTTTGGTCTCATGTTCGGCTGACCAATCAATTGAATTTGATGGCAGCTCATGAGGACCATTGTATATAAGATTCCACAATTGTGGATCTATTGAGCTAACATAGATGAACAATCTCCCTAGCCATGTAGAAAAATCTGAACCATCATAAATGGGCAGAGAAACCATCGAAGCACGTGTAGCACAAGAAGCCATTTAAATCACAATGAACCCGGATCTTTCCCTGCAGATCGTAGGATCTGAAAATAGCAGAGCTAGGCTCTGATACCACTTGTTGTGTGCTGTGATACCACTTGATGGGTAGTGGATGGCTGATCTAGAGGGGGGGGGGGGTGAATAGATCTACCCCTCTTTTTGCAATTCAACCCTCTTTAAAGCTAGACAACGAGAATCGCAGCGGAATATAACTAGCTTAACGAAGAAGACAATGATTTGCTTAGCAGGATGAACAAGTAATATGAATATTAAACCTAAGCATGCATCTAGCACAAGCAATCACACAAACACACCATAACACAATGGATTTTAAGGTGGTTCGGACTGAATCCTCAGCCCTACGTCCACCCCTCACCAAACCCGGTGAGGCTCCACTAGTGCAGCGCACCAAACCGCAAATCGGAAACCACCGATTGCCTTCCTACTAACCAACGGTAGGGACGTCAACACCGCAGATCGGAAACACCTCCGATTACCTTCCTACTAACCACCTGATAGGGACGTCAACCGTAAATTGGAACACCCTCCAATTGCCTTCCTACTAACCACCGGTAGGGACGAATCACAACTTCAATGTTTAACAATATTGAAAGTAAAACAAATGTGAAGGAACTAAAACAAGAGATTGAGTAAGAAGGAGTTGGCCCTTGAATGGAAATGATTTGTTGATCAGCAACAGGGATCTCTTCTTCTTGCAAATCAATCTTCTTGATTCACCCTTGAATGGATGAATGTTCTTCACGGAGTACTGTTCATATGAACAGTAACTGTTCTTCCAATTCTCCTCTTTTGATCTTCTTTTTGATCTCTTTGAATGGATGAAGAAGTGAATAGATGCTACCTTGATCCTTGCTTCCTTCTTCACAGATCTTGGAAGATGATTACTTTGATATGAACTTTGAATACCTTGGATTGGATGAAGATGTTCTTCACGGAGTACTGTTCAAGTGAACAGTAACTCTTCCTTCAATCTCCTCTTTTGATCTTCTCTTTGTATCTTCTTGAAGTGGATGAAGAGAGTAATTGATTCTACCTTGAATCTTGTTTCTTCAACAGCTTCTAGGAGTTTGAATGCTTCAGAAATCACCTTGGATGAATCGGAATGATGTAGATGATTTCTCTTGAAGATCTTGAATGAAACTAGCTTCCTTAGATCACCTTGATAGCCTAGCTTGCATCTGATCTTCCTTGAAGGTTGTTTGCAGCTTGCATCTGATCTTCCTTGAAGGTTGTTTGCCTTGATTTGAGCTTGAATCAACCTTGCTTGGATGAAGAACTTCTTCACGAAGTACTGTTCACGTGAACAGTACCTCGTCCCCTTTGGATCTCCACAAATCACACTTGGCCTCTTTTGATCTTCAATTGAGCATATGGAAGCCTTCCTCTTCTTTCTTCTCCAAGTGTTGTATTCATAGACCTTGAATGGTCCTTGGAGAAGCCCTAGACCAGATCCACAATTTGTGGGTGATTGGGAGACTTTGGGGTTCTTTGGGATTAAAGAAATCATGAGAATTAGGCAGCCCACGAGGTGGAATTCGAGGTCAAACATGGTTGGCTCGGGGCTGGCGGTCGACCTGCAGCTCCTGGCGGTCGACCGCTACTGTAAAACTTGCATTCGGGTGATCCCTGGAATTTCGGTCGACCGCCACTGGCTGGCGGTCGACCGCTAGCTCCTGTCCTGTAGAGTTGTAGTCCCTGAAATTTTAGGTCGACCGCTAGCTGCTGTAGGTCGACCGCTAGCTGGGAATTTTCCAGATTTCAACCGTTTCACCTCCGTAAACCCATTCAACTTCGTGGCATTGGTTTCTTTGAATTTAGAACATGTTGAACCATGGATTTGAACCTTGATCATCTTGGATGAATGCTCGGTCCTTTGTAGAAGCTTTGCTTCATTGCTTGGGCCTTTTCTTTCTTGCTTGGCCTTGCTTAGCTAGAGCCTTTTCTTCCTTGCTTGGCCTTGCTTGGACGTGTTCATTTCACTTTCATTTCGCCACATCTATTCCATTCTTTGGTTGCATTCTGTTGAGCTTTCACAGTAGATATTTCCACTCTAATCAAAGTGTACTTGGCATCATGCACTTGGCATCATGAGTGACTTTTGATCGTCCTCCTGGGATGGCTTGCTCCTTTGGATTGATCTTGATTTGTGTGTTGCAAGCCATTCTTGATCTGCAAGTGCACTTGGCATCATGAGTTTCCACTTTGCATCTTGAGTGATCTTGGCGCCTTTGGATCTATCTTGATTTCTGTGCGGCCAACTGGTTAAGCGTTGCAAGCCATTCTTGATATGTTGAATTGGCAATATAATGACCTGAATTGTATGCAAATGGATTTTATCAAATGCATAGCAAAAGCATAATGAATAGCAAAATGACTCTAAAGACATACATCATCAAAACACTAGAAATGAGTCATAGTTGAGTCATAGTTGGAATCACATCAAAACAATAGAACCAATCATTAGTTGAGTCATAGTTGGACATCATCAAAACAATAGAAACACTCACGTTCCACACATGCCCAATTTTAGCACAACATTCTCCCTAACAGGTTCAAGAAGAAGAAGAAGTTCTTTCAGCAAGAATCTCCTGGTACGGGTACTGTTCAGCAACCGACAGCGCCTTCTTCCCATAGTCATCAGAGTTCTGCTGTCAGTCAGTCGTGGACTTGTCGGAGATGCGGTGGTCACCATAAGGGTCAGCCGTGTTCTCTTCCTGTGGTCTATTTTCGTTGTGACCAGCCTGGTCACGTTGTTCGAGATTGCCCGCTGCGGCCGAAGCCGGTGCAGGCTCCTCTATTTTCTCAGCCCTAGCAGTCGCAATTCAGACCTCCTTCTGTACCTCAACCTCAGCAACAATTTTATTCGCAAGCTTCAGCGTCTTCCCAGCAGTCTTCTGCCGCATCCAAGAAGCAAAAGGGCAAGGTTTCTCACATCACTCGAGCTGAAGCGGTTGCATCCCATCTGGTGGAAGGTACGATCGTGCTTTATGATCATTCAGCACGTGTCTTATTTGATTCTGGTGCTTCTCACTCTTTTATCTCTGAGAATTTCATTGCATGCATTGAGGAGCCGACATCAGAGATAACTTGTGAGCTGTTTGTTGAGTTGCCTTCTGGAGATTTCATGATTACACCTCTGTGTTTGGAAGAATCTCCTGTTATGATTAATAATCATCAGTTGCCGGCGAGATTGTATGCGTTGCAACTGGCAGACTATGACATCATTCTGGGTATGGATTGGTTGGAGCAATATGGAGCTGTGGTTGATTGTGGATCGAAGAAAGTCTACTTTCAGCCATAGGGGAAATCAGCATTTTATTTTCAAGGTATTCGATCCCGTTCTTCTCGCTTGATTATTTCTGCGATTCGAGCCTATAGGTTGCTTAGTGCAGGTTGCCAGGAATTCTTAGCTTCTGTGGTTGCTGTTGAAAAACCACGACAGGACGTCAGTGATATTCCTGTTGTCTGTGAGTTCCCTGATGTGTTTCCTGACGAGTTGTCAGGCTTGCCTCCAGAGCGAGAGATAGAATTGGTGATTGGACTGATTCCAAGTACAGCCCCGTTAGCAAAGGCACCGTACCTAATGGCTCCAGCTGAACTTAAAGAACTGCGAGCACAGCTACTTGAATTGCTGGAAAAAGGCTATATTCGCCCCAGTTTTTCTCCGTGGAGTGCTCCGATGTTATTTGTGAAAAAGAAAGATGGAAGCATGAGGCTTTGTATTGACTACAGACAGCTAAATTAGGTGACTATCAAGAACAAATACCCGCTTCCCAAGATTGATGATTTATTTGACCAGTTACAGTCTGCTACTGTCTTTTCACGGATTGACATTCGGTCTGGCTATTTTCAATTGCGAATCCCGGAATCTGATGTGGAGAAGACAGCTTTCAGTACTTGATATGGTCACTATGAATTTCTGGTAATGCCGTTTGGCTTGACAAATGTCCCAGCAGCTTTCATGGACCTAATGCAGCGTATTTTCCGTCCATTTCTGGATCAGTTCGTGGTGATCTTTGTTGATGATATTCTAGTTTATTCTGCTTTTGACGAAGATCATGTACAGCATTTGAGGATCGTTCTGCAGACTCTAAGGGATCACGAGCTTTATGCGAAGTTCAGTAAATGTGAATTCTGGCTTCGGGAAATTCATTTTCTTGGCCACGTGATTTCTGGTGATGGAGTAGCAGTGGACCCTGCAAAGATTGAAGCTGTTCTGAGTTGGCAGAGACCGAGAACTGTGACAGAGATAAGAACCTTTTTAGGTTTGGCTGGGTATTATGGAAGATTCATCCATGATTTTGTAAAGATTGCAGTGCCAATGACTAGACAGACTCGTAAAGATGTACCTTTCGTCTGGTCGGATCAGTGTGAGGATAGCTTTGTTGGATTGAAAGGGCTCTTGACTTCTTCTCCAGTGTTGATTTTGCCTTCCGGCTCGGGTGGATTTGTTGTTTGCACAGATGCTTCTCGAGTAGGTTTGGGTGCAGTGCTGATGCAACATGGTAAGGTTGTCGCATATGCATCTCGGCAATTGAAACAGCATGAAGAAAATTATCCCACACATGATCTGGAGCTAGCTGCAGTTATTTTTGTTTTAAAGATCTGGAGACATTATCTATATGGTGAGAAATTTCAGATTTTCACTGATCATCAGAGTTTACAGTATATATTCTCCCAGAAAGATCTGAATCCCAGGCAGCGTCGTTGGATGGAATTCATGAAAGATTATGACTTTACACTCTCCTATCAGCCGGGTAAAATGAATGTTGTGGCTGATGCTCTGAGCAGGAAGGTGCAAGTCAGTCATCTGTTGCTTCATGAATGAAAATTGTGGAAACAGCTTCCGAGCGAGGCGTTCAGTGTTGAGTTTCCTGCCGATCCGAGGATGGCAGTTTGTGCTAGTTTGGCTTTAGGTTCAGCTTTATATTAGCAGATTAAGGAAGCTCAGCAAGCTTATCCTAATTTGGCCCGTGTTATATCAAGATATGATGTGGAATTTGACGACGAGTTGGTTGTCAGTTTCCATGGCAGATTGTATGTTCCTGCAGAGGATGAATTGAGGCATGAGGTTCTGAGTGAAGCCCATAGATCCCGCTTTGCTATTCACCCAAGTGTCACCAAGATGTATCAGAATTTGAAAAAGTAGTTCTGGTGGCCAGGTATGAAGAGAGATGTGGCTATGTTTGTTTCCAAGTGCTTGACTTGTCAGCAGGTTAAAGCCGAGCATCAAAAGCCAGGTGGATTGCTTCAGCCGTTAGAGATTCCAATGTGGAAATGGGACCATGTTACTACAGATTTTGTAGTGGGTTTGCCTCGGACTTCTCAAGGCTTTGATGGTATCTGGATGCTTGTCGACAGATTGACTAAGACTGCTAGATTGTTGCCAATAAAGGTTGCTTGGAATATGCAGAGGTTGGCCAAGCTTTATGTTCAGAAGATCGTGCCACTGCATGGAATTCCTGTTTCACTTGTGTCAGATCGTGATCCACGATTCACCTCCGGCTTCTGGCGCAGTTTTCAGAAAGCTTTGGGCACTGAGTTAGCCTTTAATTCAGCGTATCATTCGCAGTCTGATGGACAGTCGGAGAGGACTATTCAGACCCTGGAAATGCTGAGATCATGTTGCCTTGACTGGCAAGGTTCATGGAGTCAACATTTGCCATTTGTTGAATTTGCTTATAATAACAGTTTTCACTCCAGTATTGGTATGGCTCCTTATGAGGCACTGTATGGTCGTCCTTGTCGTACTCCTCTGAACTGGTTTGATGTTGGGGATAGACTTTTGACGGGACCTGACATGGTGCAGCAGTGTTCTGATGTGGTTCGTCTGATCAGGCAGAGATTGTTGACAGCTCAGAGTCGACAAAAAAGTTATATATGCAGATCAACGCAGACGTCCACTACAATTTGAGCCTAGAGATATGGTTTTTGTCAAGATATCTCCGATGAAAGGTGTTTCTAGATTTGGGAAGCGTGGAAAGCTTAGTCCGCGTTATGTTGGCCCGTTTCCTATTGTTGAAGCCGTGGGTCAGGTAGCTTATCGTCTGCAACTATCAGCGGCTATGCAAGCTATTCATGATGTGTTCTACGTTTCTCAGTTGAGGAAGTATGTGCCAGATGCATCCCATGTTCTCGATAATTCAGTTTGGCCCGAAGTGACTGCTGATTTGTCTACGCCAGAGTTTCCCATCAGAATTGAAGTCCGTCGTGAGCAGCGGTTGAGAAATAAGGTTATCCCTCTGGTGAGAGTTGCTTGGCAGCGTCACTCTGGTAATGAGTCTACTTGGGAACGTGAAGATGAGATGCGTCAGCTTTTTCCTTTCTTATTCCAGTGAGGTATAATTCTTTTCTCAGTTTCCTCCTTATCCTTTGTTGTAAATTTCGAGGGCGAAATTTTTATTAGGAGGGAGGGACTGTGAGGCCTGTGCCTTGGTGGATACTTAGTGGTTCGGACCTAGAATTCATTCTGGAATTTCTGGTTATTTTCCTGGATTTTTAGGAATTTTTCCAGCATTTCTCAGGATTTAATTGGATTTGATTGAGTATTTTATGTAAATAATAAGGTTTTTATATATAATTAATATATTATATATATTAACTTTATTTTTTTTCCTTTAATCCCTCACCCCCCTCTCTCTCCCCTCGTCGATCACAATCTCTCACGCCCTCTCTCTCTCGTCCGATCACCCATCTCCCCTCTCCTTGGGATTCAGGCGAAACGACGACGGATCGAGGCGTGGAAGGTGCCGGTGGTTTCCTCGTGTCGAGAGGAACGCGTGGACGCCCACCTCGACGTGTTTCGTGGCTCGTGGGAGTGAGACGGAGCGAGAAGGCTCGGTGAACCCTCTTCGGTGCATGCGGCTTAATCGGCCGTTTCGGCTTGCACGAGGTAGCGGGATGGAATCTCGATCTCGTTAGGATCATTTCCTATAGCTTGGTTTCTTGTTTAAACCCATGTGGCATGCATATTGGTTATTTTCCATGTTTAGGGTTTTAAGCTTGTTCTTCATGTTTAATCCATTGTGGGCATTGCATGTGGTTATTTTGTTGGTATCATGTTGTTTAGGACGTGTGGTTTGACAGGTTTTACAGGTTTTCGTCGTTACCCGGCGATTCCGGTCGCCCGGGAGGGAACCCACTTTCAAACATAACCCGTCCGTAACCCAGACGGTGTGACGGTCCTTCTAGGAACCGTCACATCTGTAACGGTCCATATGGGACGCGTTACATAACTGTAACGGCACTTTTGAGGGGCGTCACAGTGTGTGTAACAGTCAGGATCCCGACCGTTACACTTCGGTTATTTTCTGTTGACCCGGTAGGGCGTTTAACCTGAAGGCCAGTCGGCCGGCCGTCAGGGTGCTCTAACGCGCCAGCGCGAGCACGTTACACCGCCTGTGAGCAGTTTGAAAAACTGTTAGTTGGTTTTGGCCTCGGGTGGCTGTAACGGCCAGGGTCGAACGCGTTACAGTTGATGTAATGCGCTGCACCCAGACCGTTACGCGCGGTGACGGCGTGGCCGCAGACCGTCACACTCCGTTTGATCGGTTGTCTCGTTTGGCTTCGGTGGCTGTAACGGCCGGGGACGGACACGTCACAGTCGATGTAACGCGCCCTCTCCCGACCGTCACACTCCTGTGACGCGGTGGCAGCAGACCACCACACGCCTGTCAGTTTCAAAAAGCCGCCTGCCTATTCTTTAATGCTTTCTAGAATGATTATATGCCATGTTGAGTTATTTTATAATACAATGGCATGTTTTTAAATCCCAATAGAGTAGCTTTTCATTCCTTGCAATGGAACCACTGTTGTAGCCCTAAGGTCTTTGAGTACCGACCCGCTTGGGGATAGCGGAGGGGGTGTTCCCATTACACGGTTTTTAAGCTAGTACCGTGGGCTCCCCGCCAATGGTAGTGTGACGACCCAGAGTTCGGGATACCGATAACATCGATATACCGATACCAAGAACTGGGGAAGCCACCCAGGGGGCTGATGAGGCCCCTAAAGGGTTGGTGAAGTTTGTCGAGGGGATGCATAACGAACTGCAATTACATGCGCGCATATTAAAATTAAGCAATGAAGTTAACAAAAGTGCGGAAGTAATTCAAAATAGCAAGAGTGATATAAATATATACTAGTCCAGAAGCACAAAAGCACTAGTCCAAAAAGGTACAACTACACGGGGCATACCCCGGCAAAAGTACAACAAAGCCCAAAAAGGCGATCCGTCTACTGCTGGCGGCTAGGCACGGTCTCCAAAATAGCTCACGAAACACCGGGAGACGGCGGGCGCGGCTCACCTGAAAGGAGAAGGGTGAGTCACAGCCAGACACAGTAAGGGTCACGCGGATCCCTACCTCGCACTAAACAAGCGTACATGCGAAGATAAAGGCAATTAGAGCATGCATTTAAATAAAATAACAAGCATTGGCATGAATAAACTACTCAAGTAAAGCTGTAAACTCTAACTAAGCAGATTTAACAGCTAACACATGCCAATAATAAATAAAAGCAAGCGACTGAAACTAAATCTACCAGTAGAACATGCCTCAACTAATCCGAGCAACAAGGAGTAGGACAACCATTGGAACAGAAACCAGATGCGTCCACTGACGACTTACACTGCGTCTCAAGCACTCGCAGTCGACAACACGACAAGCTAAGCGCGCAAACAGTACCAAACCAAGTGACCAGTCAGAGTGACACCCGTTAGTGTCAGCCCACAGCCTCTGACCACTTGTGCACACACTGACTCTCGCCTGAGCCAGGCCCTCTAGCTAGTTTTCTCCCTCGGTAGGACGCTACCGTTGGCGGGGAGCCCACGGCACTAGCTTAAAAACCATGTACGGGAACAATCCCCTCCGCCATCCTTAAGCGGGTCGGTACTCAACAGACCTTAGGACAACAACAGTGGTTCCATTGCAAGGAAAGTAAAGCTTACTCTATTGGGATCTAAAAACATGCCATTAGTTCATAAACTAATTCATACATGGCGTGTAGTCATTATCGAATGCATAAGGAATGGGCTGGAAGCTTTTTGAAACCAACAGGCAAGTGGCGGTCTACAGCCACCGCGCTACAGGCATGTAACGGCCTGGGGAAGGCGCGTTACATTGAAAGTGACGCGTCCACCCCTGGGCGTTACATCCCCCAAACCCCAGCTCAAACGCAAACGAAACAGAGTGTAACGCGCTTGCCCAGGCGCGTTACACCGCTCTAACGGCAGGTCGACTGGCCGTTACATCCACCCGAGAGCAAAACCAACACACAGTGTATCAGATCCGGTTGCAGGCGAAGTGACGCGCTCGCCCAGGCGCGTTGGGTCACCCTGACGACCGGCCGACTGGCCGTCAGGCCAACCGCCTGACTCGGTCAACGCTAAACAACGAACATGTAACGGAGGGGAGCCCCACCGTTACTCTCGAAGTGACGCCCCATCAACGGGCCGTTACTTAAGTAACGCGTCCTCCAAGGACCGTTAGGCGTGTGACGGTTCCTGGAAGGACCGTCACACCACCTGGGTCACGGACGGGTTAGGTTTGAAAACCGGTTCCCTCCCGGACGATAGAAATCGTCAGGTAACGACGTAAAAACATGTTTCCTGACAAACCATACATTGCAAACAACAACATAACAACTAAGAATAGCACATGCAAAGCCCACAACGCATTAAATTCAAGAATAAGGCTAAACCCCCAAAAATAGAAAAATGAACATTATGCATGTTACGGGGTTCTAATCAAACGAACTAGCTACAGGAAATGATCCTAGCAAGTTCAGGAGTCCATCCCCCTACCTCTGGCAAGTCGAAACGGCCGGAAACGCCGCATGCAACGAAGAGGGTCCACGGGGCCTTCAAGCTCCACCTCCCTCCCACGATCACCAAACCACGCCGAAATGGGTACCCTCGCATTCCTCTCGACTCGAGGAATCCAAAGGCGTCAACCACGCTTCAATCCGACAACGTTTCGCCCGAAATCCCTAGGAAGGGGAGAGAGGCGATCGCGTGAGGAGAGAGAGAGCGTGAGGGAAAAGAGATCAACGAGGGGAGAGAGGGGGTGAGGGTGAGGGATTAAAATAAAATAAAATAAAATAAATATATATATAATATAATCATTATATATATTAAAATCTTATTAATTTCTAATAACCCGTATTTTTCCCTGACTGGACCTACGGAACCCTGTATCGGGTGATCGCGGCAAGGTGATCACGGCGGCGTGCGGTTCGTGGGAGCTCGTGGGAGATCAAGGGTTAAAAGCGTTCTTCGTAGATCGGCGACGATCACGTTTCGAGCTCGTGGGAGGTAGGGTGATGAATCCCTAGCTCCGTAGTTTCCTTCCCCGTGATTTCTCGGCCGATGGGAGGTCGAGAGGGGTCCATTTGAGCTCGGGGTGGGAAATCCATGATTTGGGATTTTGAACGCCGATCTAGTGTTTTACCACGTTAATTAGTGGTTTGAGGGCACCATTGGGTGCCTAGGATCATGAGGACAAGCTTCCCCTTTGTTTCCCCATCACCTGGGGGTGACCGGGACGAGGAATGGCAAAATTTCGTCATGTTCATCGTTCTCAATTTTCTAGGAAGAAAACAGTTTTACAGAGACCGCTTTCAGCCTAAGCGGCCCCAGATGGACCATTTCATGCCTCTGGAGTGTCGACAGGGTACGCAGTCAATCGATAGACCGCTTATCCCTGGGGCGGCCTAGAGGCAGACCGTTTACCCCGTGGGTTCCAGCGTGACCCCCGAGGCATTTTGACCTTTGGCGTTTCAACCGTTGGAGATTCCCTAGGTTAAGCGGTCATGGGATGACCGTTTGACCCTTCTTTACGGTCCAAGGGAGACCGTTTTTTGTCCCCACGGTCATAAGGTGACCGTTTGGCTTTTCATACCGTTGGGTGGCTTAGCGGCCCAAGAGGGACCGCTTAGCCACTGGAGCGGCCTATTGTTAGACCGTTCATGCCTTGAACGGCCTGATGGTGGCCGTTTGGTTTCCCGATCAGTCTGGGTTTCAGGCGGTCCCAGGGAGGACCGTTTTCACTCTGGAACAATCCAGGAGTGGACCGTTTTCATCCTAAACGGCCTGAAGAGGACCGTTCTATTCCTTTGTGGTCCTCACGAACCAGGGAGGACCGTTAGCCTTTGTAGCAGTCAAGCAGTAGACCGTTTTCACCCAGAGGCAGTCCAGAGAGGACCGCTACCTATATTTATGTCCCACCGGAGTTTATTCTTGCCGTTTCGAGTCCTGGGTATGTGGACCTCGATCCACATGCTGACCCGTGGTCTGACTGATGCTGGGCATCATGTGGGGGCCATGTGTTAGGATGCCGTGGGGTCCCGGGAGGTGGTATTCTCGGCTTGTGTCACCGTGAGTTGGTGTCGGTACGAAGAGCAGTCCTTGTACATTATCCGGTTTAGGCGTTATTTTTCGTTGACTAGAGAGTCTACTCTTTCAGCGACTCTCCACTAGTTGTAGTCTTCCGACACGCGAGTGGTCCCACCAGGGAGTGGTGGCGAGGCTACCTCGAGAGACGGTTTTTAGACTGGTTACCGTAGGGCCCCACGTCTTGCAGCCAGAGTCCGGCTGAGGGGAAAACCAGTCAGAGGGCCAGACCTAGGACGCACGGTCTGTGTGTGCACACGTGATTGGAGGCGGTTGGACCCGCGCTGACGAGCATGACCCCAGCTCTAGTACGGTTTCTCGTTCCGCCAGGGTGCGTTTGAGTGGGATACCTGACGCGCGGTCTAAGACGCCAACGCATTCGGCCTTACTTCCAGTGGGTTGGTACTCCTGTCTGTGTCAGGTAGTGACTCTTGGTATTTTGTTGGGTTGTCTTAGTTTTCGAGCTGTGTGATCGGTACTTGGCATGGCCGAGCTTTTCCGTTTACTTACCTTGTTAGCCTTACCTGCTTTCCGTGCAGTTTCTCATTTTGCGAGGTAGGGGTCCGGATGATCCCTACTGAGCCTTTTGTTATGAGGCTCATTCCCTGTGTGTTTTCGTGGTTTCAGGTGAGGCAAGGCTTCAGGGGAGCGCTTCTGAGGCTCCACGTGATTTTGGTGCCCAGGGTTAGTTGTCAGTTGCCAGTTCCGGGGTATGCCCCGCGTAGTTGTAACTTTTCTCTTTGGACTGTAACAGTTGTAGACTACTGTTATATTTTAGACTGCTATTATATCGTGGATCATGTAATTTGTTTAATGTCATTTATTAATTCATGCTTATTCATATTAACAGTGTAATTATGTAATTATTTTAGATTCTCGTATATCTCTGCACCATCCTTTCAACCCTTCCGAGTCATTGGACTTGTGGGTGGAGAGTCGAGATTCGGGTTATCGGGCCTTTCCGGTGTTCGAATCTCGAGTCGTTACACTCCTCTCTATCAGTTTCACTATAATAATTATTCTTACACCGTCTATCGCGTATGATTAAAGCTATTTGTGCAACCGTGCGAAAATTGAAGGTCTATTCATATTTAGGGTCACCCATTCCATCATAATTTCTTCCATGTACAATATTTTCAACCCCGCCGATCCTTTGTTATTTTCACCCCCTTCATTTATTCTCACTCCCTTCGATATGACATAATAAGGGTAACCCGCGTGACTGTGAGAGAGTTTATCACCCAGTGTGATTTTGAGTTGATATATTCATCATAAATTATTTGATAAAAAATATTTTTTAAATATGTCAAATCTGTGCTATTTTCATCCCATCCTCTATTCTTTCTCCTTCCCATCAGTTTCATTATAATAATTATTCTGATGCCTTCTCTCACGTATGATAAAAACTATTTGTACAACCGTACGAAAATTGAAGGTCCATTCATATTTAGGACCACCCATTCCATCATAACTTCTTCCATGTGTAGTATTTTTCAACCCCGCTGATCCTTTGTTATTTTTACCCCCTTCATTTATTCTCACTTATTTCGATAGGGTATAAAAAGGGTAACCGCGTGACTGTGAGAGAGTTTATGACCCAGTGAGGTTTTGAGTCGCTCTATTCATCATAAATTCTTCGGTAGAAAATATTTTTTAAATGTGCCAAATTTATGCTATTTCTATTCCCGCCTCTATTCTTACTCCTTCCTATCAGTTTTATTATAATAATTATTCTTACGCCTTCTCTCACGTATGATTAAAGCCATTTGTGTCACCGTGCCGAAATTGAATGCCCATTCATATTTAGGGCCACCCATTCCATCATAACTTCTTCCATGTATATCATTTTTTAACCCCGCCGATCCTTTGTTATTTTCACCCCCTTCATTTATTCTTACTCCCTTCGATGGGGTATAATAATGGTAACCCGCGTGACCGTGAGAGAGTTTATGATCCAGTGAGATTTTGAGTCGCTCTATTGGCCACAAATTCTTCGGCATAAAATATTTTTTAAATGTGTCAAATTTATGCTATTTCCATACCCTCCTCTATTCTTGCACCTTCCCATCAGTTTTATTATAATAATTATTCTTACGCCTTCTCTCACGTATGATTAAAGCCATTTGTGCCACCGTGTAAAAATTGAAGGCTCATTCATATTTAGGACCACCTATTCCATCACAACTTCTTCCATGTATAGCATTTTTCAACCCCGCCAATCTTTTGTTATTTTTACCCCCTTCATTTATTCTTACTCCCTTCGATAAGGTATACTAAGGGTAACTCGCGTGACCGTGAGAGAGTTTATGACCTAGTGCGATTTTGAGTCGAACTATTCATCATAAATTCTTCGACAAAAAATAATTTTTAAATGTGTCAAATATGTGCTATTTCCATACCATCCCCTATTATTGCTCCTCCCTATCAGTTTCGCTATAATAATTATTCTTACACCTTCTATCGCGTATGATTAAAGCCACTTGTGTAACCGTGCAAAAATTGAAGGCCCATTCATATTTTGAGCCACCCATTCCATCGTATCTTCTACCATGCATGGCATTTTTCAACCCCACCGATCCTTTGTTATTTTCACCCCCTTCATTTATTCTCACTCCCTCCGATAGGATATAATAAGGGTAACCCGCGTGACCGTGAAAGAGTTTATGACCCAGTGCGATTTTGAGTCGCTCTATTCATCATAAATTCTTTGATGAAAAATATTTTTTAAAAGAGCCAAATCTGTGCTATTTCCATCCCCTCCTCTATTCTTACTCCTTCCCATCAATTTTATTATAATAATTATTCTTACGCCTTCTCTCATGTATGATTAAAACCATTGTCGTAACCGTGCAGAAATTGAAGGCTCATTCATATTTAGGGCCACCCATTCCATCATAACTTCTTCCATGTATAGCATTTTTTAAGCCCACAGATCCTTTGTTATTTCACTCTCTTCATTTATTCTCACTGCCTTGGATAGGCTATAATAAGGGTAACTCGCTTAACCGTGAGAGAGTTTATGACCAAGTGCGATTTTGAGTCGCTCTATTCATCATAAATTCTTCGACGGAAAATATTTTTTAAGTGTGTCAAATCTATACTATTTCCATCTCCTCATTTATTCTTGCTCCTTCCGATCAATTTTATTATTATAATTATTCTTACGTCTTCTCTCACGTATAATTAAAGTCATTTGTGCAACCGTGCAGAAATTGAAGGCCCATTCATATTTAGGGCCACCTATTCCATCATAACTTCTTCCATGTACAACATTTTCAACCCCGTCGATCCTTTGTTATTTTCACCCCCTTCATTTATTCTCACTCCCTTCGATAGGGCATAATAAGGGTAACTCGCGTGACCGTGAGAGAATTTATCACCCAGTGCGATTTTGAGTTGATCTATTCATCATAAATTATATGATAAAAAATATTTTTTAAATATGTCAAATCTGTGCTATTTTCATCCCCTCCTCTATTCTTTCTTCTTCCCATCAGTTTCATTATAATAATTATTCTGACGCCTTCTCTCACGTATGATTAAAATCATTTGTGCAACTGTACGAAAATTGAAGGTCCATTCATATTTAGGACCACCTATTCCATCATAACTTCTTCCATGTGTAGTATTTTTCAACCCTGCTGATTCTCTGTTATTTTTACCCCCTTCATTTATTCTCACTCATTTCGATAGGGTATAAAAAGGATAACCCGCGTGACCGTGAGAGAGTTTATGACCCAGTGAGGTTTTGAGTCGCTCTATTCATCATAAATTCATCGGTAGAAAATATTTTTTAAATGTGCCAAATTTATACTATTTCTATACCCTCCTCTATTCTTACTCTTTCCTATCAGTTTTATTATAATAATTACTCTTACGTCTTCTCTCACGTATGATTAAAGTCATGCCACCGTGCCGAAATTGAATGCTCATTCATATTTAGGGTCATCCATTCTATCATAATTTCTTCCATGTATAACATTTTTTAACCCCGCCGATACTTTATTATTTTCACCCCCTTCATTTATTCTTACTCCCTTCGATAGGGTATAATAATGGTAACCCGCGTGACCGTGAGAGAGTTTATGACACAGTGAGATTTTGAGTTGCTCTATTGATCATCAATTCTTCGGCATAAAATATTTTTTAAATGTGTCAAATTTATGCTATTTTCATACCGTCCTCTATTCTTGCACATTCGCATCAGTTTTATTATAATAATTATTCTTACGTCTTCTCTCACGTATGATTAAAGCCATTTGTGTCACAGTGCGGAAATTGAAGGCTCGTTCATATTTAGGACCACCTATTCTATCATAACTTCTTCCATGTATAGTATTTTTAAACCCCGTCAATCCTTTGTTATTTTCACCCACTTCATTTATTCTTACTCCATTCGATGGGATATAATAATGGTAACTCGCGTGACCGAGAGAGAGTTTATGACCCAGTGCGATTTTGAGTCGTACTATTCATCATAAATTCTTCGCTGAAAAATAATTTTTAAATGTGTCAAATCTGTGTTATTTCCATACCATCCCCTATTATTGCTCCTCCCTATCAGTTTCGTTATAATAATTATTCTTACACATTCTATCGCGTATGATTAAAGCCACTTGTGTAACCGTGCGGAAATTGAATGCTCATTCATATTTTGGGCCACCCATTCCATCATATTTTCTACCATGCATGGCATTTTTCAACCCCGCCGATCCTTTATTATTTTCACCCCCTTCATTTATTCTCAGTCCATCCGATAGTGTATAATAAGGGTAACCCGCGTGACTGTGAGAGAGTTTATGACCCAGTGAGATTTTGAGTCGCTCTATTCATAATAAATTATTCAATAAAAACTATTTTTTAAATATGACAAATCTGTACTATTTCCATCCTCTCCTTTATTCTTACTCCTTCTATATATCAGTTTCATTATAATAATTATTATTACCACTTCTATCACGTATGATTAAAGTCATTTGTGTAACCGTACGGAAATTGAAGGCCCATTCATATTTACGGTCATTCATTCCACCATAACTTCTTCTATGCATAATATTTTTCAGCCCCGCAGATCCATCGTTATTTTCACTCCCTTCATTTATTCTCACTCCCCTCGATATGCTATAATAAGGGTAACTCGCGTGACCGTGAGAGAGTTTATGACCCAGTGCGATTTTGAGTCGCCCCTTCTTAAATTTTTCGATAAAAAATATTTTTTAAATGTTCCAAATCTGTACTATTTTCATCCCCTCATCTATTCTTACACCTTCCGATCTGTTTTATTATAATAATTATTCTTACGCCTTCTCTCACGTATGATTAAAGTCATTTGTGCCACTGTGCGGAAATTGAAGGCTCATTCATATTTAGGGTCATATATTCCATCAAAACTTCTTCCATGTATAGCATTTTTCAACCCCGCCAATCCTTTGTTATTTTCACCTCCTTCATTTATTCGATCTTACTCCCTTCGATAGGGTATAATAAGGGTAACTCGCATGACCGTGAGAGAGTTTATCACCTAGTGCGATTTTGAGTTGCTCTATTCTTCAGAAATTATTTGAAAAAAATATTTTTAAAATGTGTCAAATTTGTGCTATTTTTATCCCCTCCACTATTCTTTCTCCTTCCCATCAGTTTCATTATAATAATTATTTTCTTATACCTTCTCTCACGTATGATTAAAGCCATTTACACAACCGTACAAAAATTGACGACACATTCATATTTAGGGCCACCCATTCCATCATAACTTCTTCCATGTGTATTATTTTTCAGCCCCGCTGATCCTGTGTTATTTTCACCCCCTTCATTTATTTTCACTCCCTTCGATAGGATATAAAAAGGGTAACCTGCATGACCGTGAGATAGTTTATGACTCAGTGAGGCTTTGAGTCGCTCTATTCATCAAATATTCTTCTGTAGAAATTTTTTTAAAAAAATGTTCTAAATTTGTGCTATTTCTATACCATCCTCTATTCTTGCTCTTTCCTATCAATTTTATTATAATAATTATTCTTACACATTCTCTCACGTATGATTAAAGCCATTTGTGTCACCGTGTTGAAATTAAAGGCTCATTCATATTTAGGGCCACCTATTCCATCATAACTTCTTCCATGTATATCACTTTTCAACCTCGTCGATCCTTTGTTATTTTCACCCCCTTCATTTATTCTTACTCATTCGATAGGATATAATGAGGGTAACCTGCGTGACCGTGAGAGAGTTTATGACCCACTGAGGTTTTGAGTCGTTCTATTCATCATAAATTCTTCGGTGAAAAATATTTTTAAAATGTGCCAACTGTGTGCTATTTTCATCTCCTCCTCTATTCTTGCTCCTTCTCATCGATTTTTTAGTAATAATTATCTTACGCCTTTTCTCACCTATGATTAAAGTCATTTGTACAACCGTGCAGAAATTAAAGACTCATTCATATTTAGAGCCACTCATTCCATCATAACTTCTTCCATGTATAGCATTTTTCAACCCCGCAGATCCTTTGTTATTTTCACCCTCTTCATTTATTCTCACTCCCTTCGATATGGTATAATAAGGGTAACCCGCTTGACCGTGAGAGAGTTTATGACCCAGTGAGGTTTTGAGTCGCTCTATTCATCATAAATTCTTCGGTAGAAAATTTATTTTAAATGTGCCAAATATGTTCCCCTCCTCTATTGTTACTCCTTCCTATCAGTTTTATTATAATAATTATTCTTATGCCTTCTCTCACGTATTATTAAAGCCATTTGTGTAACCGTGCAGAAATTGAAGGTCCATACGTATTTAGGGTTACCCAATCCATCATAACTTCTTCCATATATACCATTTTCAACCCCGCCGATCCTTTGTTATTTTCACCCCCTTCATTTATTCTCACTCCCTTCGATAGGGTATAATAAGGGTAACCCGCGTGACCGTGAGAGTTTATGACCCATTGACGTTTTGAGTCGCTCTATTCATCATAAATTCTTCGACAGAAAATATTTTTTTAATGTGCCAAATTTATGCTGTTTCCCTCCCCTCCTCTATTCTTGCACCTCCCATCAATTTTTTTATAATAATTATTCTTACGCCTTCTCCCACGTATGATTAAAGTCATTTGTGCCACCGTGCGAAAATTGAAGGCTCATTCATATTTAGGACCACCCATTCCATCATAACTTCTTCCATGTATAGTATTTTTTAACCCCGCCAATCCTTTGTTATTTTCACCCCCTTCATTTATTCTCACTCCCATCGATAGGGTATAATAAGGGTAACCCGCGTGACCGAGAGAGAGTTTATGACCCAGTGCGATTTTGAGTCATACTATTCATCATAAATTTTTCGATGAAAAATAATTGTTAAATGTGTCAAATCTGTGCTATTTCCATACCCTCCCCTATTATTGCTCCTCCCTATCAGTTTCACTATAATAATTATTCTTACACCTTCTATCGCGTATGATTAAAGTCACTTGTGTAACCGTGCGGAAATTGAAGGCTCATTCATATTTTGGGCCACCCATGCATCGTATCTTCTACCATGCATGGCATTTTTCAACCCCGTCGATCCTTTGTTATTTTCACCCGCTTCATTTATTCTCACTCCCTCCGATAGGGTATAATAATGATAACCCGCGTGACTGTGAGAGAGTTTATGACCCAGTGAGATTTTGAGTCGCTCTATTCATCATAAATTATTCAATAGAAACTATTGTTTAAATATGCCAAATCTGTACTATTTTCACCATCTCCTCTATTCTTGCTCCTTCCCATCAGTTTCATTATAATAATTATTATTACCCTTTCTCTCACGTATGATTAAAGTCATTTCTGTAACCGTATAGAAATTAAAGGCCCATTCATATTTACGGCCACTCATTCCACCATAACTTTTTCCATGTATAGTATTTTTCAGCCTCGCAGATCCATCGTTATTTTCACTCCCTTCATTTATTCACTCCCCTCGATATGCTATAATAAGGGTAACTCGCGTGACCGTGAGAGAGTTTGTGACCCAGTGCGATTTTGAGTCGCTCCTTCAAAAATTCTTCGACAATTTTTTTTAAAAATATTCCAAATCTGTACTATTTTCATCCCCTCCTCTATTCTTACATTTTCTGATATATTTTATTATAATAATTATTCTTACGCCTTCTCTCACGTATGATTAAAGTCATTTGTGCCACCGTGCGAAAATTGAAGGCTCATTCACATTTAGTGCCACATATTCCATCAAAACTTCATCCATGTATAGCATTTTTCAACCCCGCAAATCTTTTGTCATTTTCACCTCCTTCATTTATTCTTACTCCCTTCGATAGGGTATAATAAGGGCAACTTGCGTGACCGTGAGAGAGTTTATCACCCAGTGCGATTTTAAGTTGCTCTATTCATCATAAATTATTGGATAAAAAATATTTTTAAAATGTGTCAAATCTGCGCTGTTTTCATCCCCTCCACTATTCTTTCTCCTTCCCATCAGTTTCATTATAATAATTATTTTCTTATGCCTTCTCTCACGTATGATTAAAGCCATTTATACAACCGTACAAAAATTGAAGGCACATTCATATTTTGGGTCGCCTATTCCATCATAACTTCTTCCATGTGTGTTATTTTTCAGCCCCGCTGATCCTGTGTTATTTTTACCCCCTTCATTTATTTTCACTCTCTTCGATAGGGTATACAAAGGGTAACCTGCATGACCGTGAGATAGTTTATGACCCAGTGGGGCTTTGAGTCGCTCTATTCATCATAAATTCTTCAGTAGAATTTTTTTAAAAAAAATATTCTAAATTTGTGCTATTGCTATACCCTCCTCTATTCTTGCTCCTTCCTATCAATTTTATTATAATAATAATTCTCACACCTTCTCTCACGTATGATTAAAGTCATTTGTGTCACCGTGTCGAAATTAAAGGCTCATTCATATTTAGGGTCACTCATTCTATCATAACTTCTTCCATGTATAGCACTTTTCAACCCCGCCGATCCTTTGTTATTTTCACCCCCTTCATTTATTCTTACTCCCTTCGATAGGGTATAATGATGGTAACCTGCGTGACCGTGAGAGAGTTTATGACCCAGTGATGTTTTGAGTTGTTCTATTCATCATAAATTCTTCGGTGAAAAATATTTTTTAAATGTGCCAACTGTGTGCTATTTTTATCCCCTCCTCTATTCTTGCTCCTTCTGATCGATTTTTTAGTAATAATTATCTTACGCCTTCTCTCACCTATGATTAAAGTCATTTGTGCAACCGTGCAGAAATTGAAGGCCCATTCATATTTAGAGTCACACATTCCATCATAAATTCTTCAATGTATAGTATTTTTCAACCCCGCGGATCTTTTGTTATTTTCACCCCCTTCATTTATTCTCACTCCCTTCGATATGGTATAATAAAGGTAACCCGCTTGACCGTGAGAGAGTTTATGACCCAGTGAAGTTTTGAGTCGCTCTATTCATCATAAATTTTTCGGCAGAAAATTTATTTTAAATGTGCCAAATCTGTTCCCCTCCTCTATTCTTGCTCCTTCCCATCAGTTTTATTATAATAAGTATTCTACGCCTTCTCTCACGTATTATTAAAGCCATTTGTGTAACCGTGCAGAAATTGAAGGCCCATTCGTATTTAGGGTTACCCATTCCATCATAACTTCTTCCATGTATACCATTTTTCAACCCCGTCGATCCTTTGTTATTTTCACCCCCTTCATTTATTCTCACTCCCTTCGATAAGGTATAATAAGGGTAACCCGCGTGACCGTGAGAGTTTATGACCTATTGACGTTTTGATTCGCTCTATTCATCATAAATTCTTCGACAGAAAATATTTTTTTAATGTGTCAAATTTGTGCTATTTTCATCCCCTCCTCTATTATTGCTCCTACCCATCAGTTTTATTATAATAATTATTCTTACGCCTTCTCTAACGTATGATTAAAGCCATTTGTGCAACCGTGCAGAAATTGAATGCTCATTCATATTTAGGGCCACTCATTCCATCATAACTTCTTCCATGTATAGCATTTTTCAACCCCACTGATCCGTTATTTTTTTCACCCCCTTCATTTATTCTCACTCCCTTCGATAGGGTATAATAAGGGTAACCCACGTGACCGTGAGAGAGTTTATGATCCAGTGAGATTTTGAGTCGCTCTATTCATCATAAATTCTTCGGCGAAAAATATTTTTTAAATGTCAGATGTATGCTATTTTCATCCCCTCCTCTATTCTTGTTCATTCCGATCAGTTTTATTATAATAATTAATCTTACTCCTTTGCTTACGTATGATTAAAGTCATTTGTGCAACCGTGCGGAAATTAAAGGCCCATTCATATTTAGGGCCACCCATTCCATCATAACTTCTTCCATGTACAACATTTTCAACCATACCGATCCTTTGTTATTTTCACCTCCTTTTATTGTCACTCCCTTCGATAGGGTATAATATGGGTAACCCACGTGACCGTGAAAGAGTTTATGACTTAATGCGATTTTGAGTCGCACTATTCATCATAAATTTTTCGACGAAAAATATTTTTTAAATATGTTAAATCTTTGCTATTTCGATCCCCTCCTCTATTCTTACTCATTCCTATCAATTTCATTATAATAATTATTCTTACGTCTTCTCTCACGTATGATTAAAGTCATTTGTGCAATCGTACGGAAATTGAAGACCAATTCATATTTACGGCCATCCATTTCATCATAATTTCTTCCATGTATAACATTTTTCAACCATGCCGATCCTTTGTTATTTTCATCTCCTTCATTTATTCTCACTCCCTTCTATAGGGTATAATAAGGGTAACTCGCGTGATCGTGAGAGAGTTTATGACCCAGTGAGGTTTTGGATCGCTCTATTCATCATAAATTTTTTGGATGAAAATATTTTTTTAATGTGATAAATCTGTGCTATTTTCATCCCCTCCTCTATTCTTACTCATTCCGATCAGTTTTATTATAATAATTATTCTTACGCCTTCTCTCACATATGATTATAGCCATTTGTGCAACCGTGCGAAAATGGAAGGCACATTCATATTTAGGGCCACCCATTACATCATAATTTATTCCATGTATAGCATTTTTCAACTCCGCCGATCCTTTGTTATTTTCACTCCCTTCATTTATTCTCACTCCATTCGATATGATATAATAAGCGTAATCCGCGTGACCGTGAGAGAGTTTATGACCTAGTGCGATTTTGAGTCGCACTATTTATCATAAATATTTCGATGAAAAATATTTTTTAAATGTGTCAAATCTGTACTATTTTCATCTCCTTCTCTATTCTTGTTCCTTCTCATCAGTTTCATTATAATAATTATTCTTACGCCTTCTCACACGAATGATTAAAGTCATTTGTACAACCATGCAGAAATTGAAGTCTCATTCATATTTAGGGCCACCCATTATATCAGAACTTCTTTTATGTATAATATTTTTCAACCCCGTGGATCTTTTGTTATTTTTACCCCCTTCATTTATTCTCACTCCCTTCGATATGATATGATAAGGGTAACCTGCGTGACCGTTAGAGAGTTTATGACCCATTAATCATTTAATTATTCGAATAAAATATCTGACGAATAATTCAATCAAATATCGAATAATTCGATTATTAATCAGATATTAATTCAGACATCATATTATCCGTTCCGTTTACATGTCTTGTCGACAACGGATAGAAAGTGAATATGAGAGCTATCTGTATTGGCTCCGTTCTAATATTTGATTTATGTGACGCTGCTTTGTTATCTAATAGATAATTATAGTATTTATCCACATTTGATCCAGATTAGTTTTCTGAACAGCCCGGACAATCCGCTCCAATTTTATTTACCCTTGCAAGTAAGATTTTGATCCAAAGATGCCAGTACATCGTAAGACATTTTTTTGATACAATGATGTTTGTGCATATACAGTACATGCATATTATATATACATATACATATACTAATATATAATGGGGTGTTTGGTTGCATTATAATGGTAATATATTTATTAAAATATATATTTAGTAGAGAAAATCATTACCATTTGGTGTTTGAGTGCTTCGAGGATTCTTACATATACACCCCTCTAATTCTATGAATTGCCAAAATTATCCCTAGACGCTTGTAAATGGTTGCAACGTATCACTTCCGGTTCTAAAATGGTCATACACAAACTTTGGGAGACCAGGAACCACTCTGGTCTGTTGAGAGCCAACTTATGACTGGATGGGTGCAGTCGAGGCAGATTAGTGCGTGGCAATACGATCGAGGGTATCAATAAGACGAGAGATTTGGGTAGACAAATTAATGGATGTCAAAAGAAGAATTTAATTGCTTCATATATGTCAACTTAGGCTCGTGAGATGAGTATCTTTTGACGGTGAAGTAACCAAGATTTTACCGAGAGAGAAGTAATCAGACATGTAAATGGATGAGATACTGAGCGGATAATGTGATATCTAGATTCATATCTGATTAATAATTAAATTATTTGATATCCGATTAAATTATTCGTCAGATATTTTATTCAAATAGTTATTCGATTAATACAAATTCAAATTCGATTCGAATTTTTAACGAATAATTATCGAGCCTACTTAGAGATGAGTCGTGCGAGCCGTGCAAAAACATCATAGATTATTTTCTCAAAAAAAAGGGTGAAAGTTATCTTTATTTTGAGAGAGATTATCAAAAGATTAGACTCCATCCTAAAAAATAGGATAAGACTTATCAAATGAGTGTAAGTTGAGTTCTTATTCCTAAATTATATTTTGAGATTAAAAAGAAGTAAAAAAAAACCAAACAACATATTAAGATTTGAGTTAATTATATATAGAATATGTGTATACTTAGATATTCATCTAAGGGTTCAGATTTGGTTAGATAATATCCAACACGGATACCCCAATCTCCGAATTTGTATCCGATTAATAATCGAATTATCCGAAATTTGATTAAAATATCTATCGGATACTTTATTTAGATAATTATCCGATCAAATGAATACGAATTCGAATTCAGTTTAAATTTTAAACGGATAATTATCAGGCCTAGAAGCCATTGCAAGAATGATAAGTACATTTACTTCTGAAAAAGATTGGGCCTAAGAAAGTTTTGAAATAATATTATCTCTCTCTCTCTCTCTCTCACACACACAAAATAGATAAAAGAAGATTTTGGGATGATTTGACTTCTAGTCTCTCTACCAAATATGTATCATCTCGGTTCGATCGAATATTTATTTTGCATTGAGAAATGATTACTCACGTTCTCAATATAAAAAGTTATTTGTTACGCTTAGTTGATTATTTGTCATCTTTGACACTAAGAGTGACAAATAACAAATTAAAGGAGACATAACTTTTTCATGTTTAAATTATTTGTCACCTTAAATTTATTATTTATCGCCCTTGGTTCTAAAGATAACAAATAACAAACTAGGGATGTTGACAAATAACTTTACGGTAAAAGACACGAGAATATTTAAAAAGTATTTAAGGAGTTTGTTAGGTGAGACTTGCGTCAGTACACAGACTAATAGTGCGCTAGATGGTTAACTTTTCTACCAGCCCAGACATGTAACTATCACTTCTATTTTGCATTTGCATAATTATTCGCTAGATATTTCGAGAGTATATATAATGTTTATGGCATTGGCCGGCTCAAGCTTCAATTAGACTCTATCCTCACCTTGTGTTGCATGCTAATACAATATATGTACACATTTTTAGTTGGGTTTTTTTTGCATAAATGCCATTGTTACTTGTAAAATTATAAATATATCATTTCTTAATTAAAACATATTAACATATATATATATATTGTTGTTATTTTGAAAAACCTATAAATATGTAATTTCAATTAAACACGTATATCATTGTTATTTTAAAAAATTTGTAAATATGTAATTTTAGTTAAAAACATATATCAGTGTTATTTAAAAAACTTATAAACATGTCATCAGAAATGACATATTTGTAATTTTTTTAAAATAATGGTGATATATATGATAATACATTTTTAGTAACAACATATATGTAATTTTACATGTAACAATGACATTTATGTAAAAAACTTATTTATGTTTCACATTAACAATGGACCTAAAGAGTCCATATTACTACAGGCATAGCGGGCCAGATCATTTAGGCTACGCCGTCAAGGAGAACAGGAGGAGCAAGGCTCATTGCACACTCATGGTGTGCTGCACAGCCTGAATTGCTATTTTGTATTTTAAAAAAAATTTAGAATAGCTTCCAAGATATCTTAACTTGGGGTGCAAGTCACGTCACCATTGGATTATCCAGAAAGAAATACAAAGAGAAATCAGATTGAATGAATAATGTTGGGCCCATTCTTTTAAAAATTAGCTAGTTTATTTTTCTATTTTTTAGATAATCGGATGGTGATGTGACTTACACTCTAAGCTAGGGTACCTTGAGAGCTACTCTAAAAAATTATCAAAAAAAAAGACACTACACACCTACAGTGTGCAGCAAGTCTTTCTCAAATAGGAGATGATATCTAACCCAAGATGATTGTCACCGTCACAAGAGTTGGAGTTGGGCCAAACATGAACTCCTTAAAACTCAACGTCTATGGCAGAACTTCATCCCATTCGTTTGTCCACTCCTTCCCTCCAAAACTCACCCTCTAAACTCTAATCTTGTGTCCATCCTTATTTCTCCGATCGTCCCTTATGGCTCTTTTCCTCTCACATTTGGTATTGTTTCTTCCTTTTCAATCACTTTTGTGATGCCCTTAGAAGAGATTAATTAAGAGAAGTATTTTTTCATATAATAATAAGGGTTTTTTACAAATAAATTATTATAAAATAATAAGTATTTTTTTCATATAATAATTTTATTTTTAAGCTCATCACCTCATTTTCTTATTAAGCCTTTCTGATTCATCTCGGAGGTGATGGGAAGATTTTCGTGGATGATATTCTGGGCCATTCACTACAAGAAAAATCGCGGATAGCGACCGACCTAGCGGTCGCTATTCAGTCTTAGATCGGTCGCAAATCTGCATTGCGACCGAACAGAGACTATCTAGCGACCGAATATGTCGGTCGCTATATACTAGTCGCTATATAGCGACCGACATAATTCGGTCGCAGTATCAGTCGTTACCAGAGACCGATTATAATCGGTCGCCTGATCGGTCGCTAATTAAGTCGGTCTCAATTCGGTCGCTATTCGGTCTCTAATTATGTTGTATTTTTAAAAATAAAATTAACCTATCGGATTTATTCGGTCTCAATTCGGTCGCCAGTCGGTCGCCAAGTATAATTATTTAATAAAAGAAATATAACGTATAGTCGCTATTCGGTCGCAATTCAGTCTCCATGCGGTCGCTAATTTTGCATTATTTTTTTTTTAAAAATTTATTTAAACTGATAAATAAATTACCTGATAAATAACAAATTCATAACATAAATATAAAATCAACTACACAGACAACAATATCGACAAATCTCAAATTCATCACATACAAACACCTGATAAATAACAATTTCATAAAACAATAATAAATCAACTACACGGATCACAATCTCCACGAACCTCAAATTACACACAATTAAAATAAAATCACAAATTAATCATACATCCATAATAATAAAATGACAACATACACAACTAAAATAAAATCACAAATCCTCCACATATGTCTCATCCTGGTCGTCGTCTCGTCCAACATCATCCTGGTCGTCGTCTCGTCCAACATCTCGCGACGGATGATCCTGTATATCATTTAAAAAAATTATAATCAAATCCTTAATAAAGAAATCAAGCATTAACAAGACTTAATAAAGAAATCAAGCATTAACAAGAGTATGCCAATAGTTTAAGCCAGCTCATTTTCATATATATAAATACACACACACAATATAAGTTCAAATTTCATCTTGTATTTTAAAAATGAAGTTTGAGCGCCGAGCTCAAACCGGGCATCCGATTTGGATTCCGTCAGTTCTGACAAGTCACTTTCATCTCCCCGGTCGTATTGGAATGATCGGCACGGCCATCCGACCGGTATTTCAAATTTTAGACCCCCGGACCCGTCCTAACAGTTCATTTGAACTAAGTGTATTTTAAAAATGAAGTTTGAGCGCCGAGCTCAAACCGGGCATCCGATTTGGATTCCGTCAGTTCTGACAAGTCACTTTCATCTCCCCGGTCGTATTGGAATGATCGGCACGGCCATCCGACCGGTATTTCAGATTTTAGAACCAAATGCCCCGTCCTAACAGTTCATTTGAACTAAGTGTATTTTAAAAATGAAGTTTGAGCGCCGAGCTCAAACCGGGCATCCGATTTGGATTCCGTCAGTTCTGACAAGTCACTTTCATCTCCCCGGTCGTATTGGAATGATCGGCACGGCCATCCGACCGGTATTTCGAATTTTAGACCCCCGGACCCGTCCTAACAGTTCATTTGAACTAAGTGTATTTTAAAAATGAAGTTTGAGCGCCGAGCTCAAACCGGGCATCCGATTTGGATTCCGTCAGTTCTGACAAGTCACTTTCATCTCCCCGGTCGTATTGGAATGATCGGCACGACCATCCGACCGGTATTTCAGATTTTAGAACCAAATGCCCCGTCCTAACAGTTCATTTGAACTAAGTGTATTTTAAAAATGAAGTTTGAGCGCCGAGCTCAAACCGGGCATCCGATTTGGATTCCGTCAGTTCTGACAAGTCACTTTCAGAGGTGGTAGGCACTGGCAAAGTGTCAGAGCCAACCCCCAAGAGGACAAGGAGAGAGGCAAAGGAGGCCACCGTTCATCCCAAGGGGGGAACCATGGACCCTGGGGCCAAAGCACTCGCTATAGAGGCTGCCTCGACGAATGGAGGCAAACTGGGGATGTCGTCCTCTCGATGCAAGGGTAAAAGTTAGATGCCCCCAGAGCCTTTAGCTTGGAGGGAGTGGATAACGTGCACGATATCGACCTGGCAGACCTGATGGACTACTTGGCGCACCCGGGTGACATTCTCCAAGCGAACGAGGTGTCTCCGGATGTCCTTTGATGATGCTTCAGCTTGTGGAACTTGCAGTCCATGCTTTTGTTCTCTCTGCCCACATACCCATGGAGTCGTCGAGCACTTGCCTCGATCTCTAGAAGGTCGAGGCTGCTTTCTAGTCTTGGAGGAAGGATGCAGAGGCCTCCAAGGACACTGCCCTTAGGGACCTCCAGTAGTAGCTATTGGGGAAGGAGGCCGAGGTGGTAGCGGCCCGGGAGAAGATTGATGGCTGGAGGAGAGCCTGCCCTGATCCTGGTAGGTTGAAACTAAAGCTCGGGAAGTTATTTCTATGCTTAAGTGGGAGCTGCGGGAGGAGCATTGTGCAGGGCCTTGGGAGGCCCTTTAGAAGTACCAGGAGTTTCGTTGGTACATCATCGACTCCCTTAAGGGGTACCGGGGATCAGAGAAGGTTCGCCAGCACTTGGCTGATGCCCTTGAGGAGTACCAAGGGTTGAAGGAGTTCCAACAGCTGGTGTTGGTCTCCAGTCATGGCGTGTCCTAGGAGCTGTGGGCCATGGCGGTGGCCCAGTTTGTGACGAAGTACCCTATGGCGAAGGCAGAAGAATTCTCTTGCCCCGTATCGAACGTTGCTGCCCCTTGACTCTTTTTTTAATTGTTTTAGCCCCTTGCGTGGGGCCATGGGCCCTTTGGCCTCCCTTTTTGTAATCTCTCTTTTGTTTGTAGCAATCGACTCTTTTACATCGCTTGGCTTTCTTTCGATTGTCCTAGTTAAGTACTTTGAGATATGAGGGTGGTTTCCCCCCCATGGAGGTCTTGGTCGGACTTCGATTCTAGGGGCTTGACCCGACTGCTTGATGTTAAATTTCTTTCTTGTATATGAGCATCTGGGGTTCAGGTCAAGGTTGCTTGTGGGCGCCCAAAACCTAAAATGATCGGATCCGTCTGTCAGGCACCCAAGGCTTTGGCCGAGGAGGAAGCATATGTTCCAAGCACAAATGGCTTTGCTCAGATCCACTTCTCCTTGGGTGTCTAAGACTGTCCGGGAGTATCCGCAAAGGCCAGAGGCTTTCTCTATGATATTCAGGGGCCGAAGGCTTTCCCTAGCATTTGCGCGTCGAAAGCTTCACTCGAGACTTCTTCTTTGTGGGTGCCTATGGATTTGCCTAGGAATATTCACAGAGGCCAAAGGCTTTCTCTGGGATCTTTAGGGGCCGAAGACTTTCACTGACATCCGAGCATCGAAAACTTCACTCGGAGTTTCCTCTCTTTGGGCGCCCATGGCTTTACCCAGGAGAATCCGTAAAGGTCGAAGGCTTTCTATGAGGTCTTCAGGAGCTGAAAGTTTTCCCTGGCATTCGAGCGCCATAGGCTTTGCTCGAGCCTTCTTCTTTGTGGGCACCTAAGTCTTTGCCTAGGAATATCTACAGAGATTGAAGGGTTTCTTTGGGATCTTCAGGTGAAGGTTTTCCCTAGCATCCAAGTGCTGAAAGCTTCATTCGGGACTTCTTTTCTGTGAGCACCTAAGGCTTTGCTCAGGAGTATCCGCAAAGGCCAGAGGCTTTCTCTGGAATCTTCAGGGGACAAATGTTTTCCCTAGCATCCGAGCGCCACGAGTTTCACTTGGGGATTCTTATTTGTGGGTGCGTGCCTAAGTCTTTGCCTTGTAGTATCCACAAAGGTCAAAGACTTTCTCTGAGATATTCAGGGGCCAAAAGGTTTCCTTGACATCCGAGTACCACAAGCTTCGCTTGAGGCTTCTTCTCCGTGGGCGCCTAAGGCTTTGCCCAAGAGTATCCGCAGAGGTTGAAGACTTTCTCTGGGATCTTCAGGGGCCGAAGATTTTCTCTGGCATCCGAGCGCCAAAGGCTTGGCTTGGGGAGAGGACGCGACCATTAGGGCAAACACTTATTTGGCCGCCAGTCCATGGCATGGCCATGATAATGGCGAGGGCGAGGTTGCTAGAGCTACCGTGCAACAAGTCGCCTCTTCGTTGGTTTGGATACTACTGAAAATAGTGAATTCTGTTAATGACAAACTTCTTGTGTACATAAGGAGAGAAAGGAGAGGGACATGGCTTCCCATGCCCCTGGTGAAGAGAGGAGTAGTGCCTTTTACTAGGGGAGGCCTGCGCCACAAGCTTAATGTGCTATCTGTGATAGGCACAAAGGGTGTCTGCATTCCAAGTTCTAGGGATGCCTATGCCTTCAAGTGTTTGGAGGCGATATGCTCCCTACCCAATGCTTTCGTAACTTATTATGACCCTTCTCAGTTTGGTGTCAACTTGTTGGAGGCGAGGGCTGGCACTGATGCTTCAGCCCTTCTTAACACCAAGTCACCCATGTGGAACTCCCTTGGACCAACTCACCAATTATAGTACCGCCTCTTATGTTAATGGGGGGCAACACAAAGGTGGGCATCTTCTCGTCGTTCATCCGATAGATCTATGTTTCTTCTGAGTAGCTGATCATTGTGGGATTCCTCAAAGGTTGAAACTCGAAGTGAAGGGAGCCCGATTTCCACCTGGATGACCGTCTCTGTACCAAAGGATATGTTGAAAAGGGATTCACCGATGCCACTACGGGGGGTCATGTGATACGACCAAGGAACGCTCGGCAACTCATTCATCCATTCTCCCTTTGCATCATCGAGCCTTTTCTTTAGGCCTTGTAGAATAGCTCTGTTTGTGACCTCTGCTTGGCTGTTGCTGTAAGGGTGCACCATCGAAATTAATCAATGCGGCTGAGTAGCCTCGGCCGATAATATCATTGTATGCGGAGGGTACCTTCATGACCATGAAGTCTGCTTCTAGAGAGATTTGCTATGGGCGAGTCTCTAGAGTAATCTTGAGTTTGACTGTTTCTTCGGTAGACACTAGTTGACCATTGAAGCCGTGCATAGGAGTTCTGACAGGTCTCAACTAGGACTGGAGCTGTACAAAGCAATCGTAGTAACTGACATTAGTGGCGCTTCCATTATCTACTAATTAAAATTCTTCTTACATCATAACTGTTAATAACAGTTGAGACAATAAGGGGATCATCACGTAGAGTTTTCACTCATTCTAGGTCCTCATTGGAGAGATCAGTGGGCTGACGGTGAGGACCGCTCGGGTGTATGCCTTCCTCTTTCGATTACTGTAGCCATCACTCGAGAGTCCTGTGATTGTCATGATGACTCCTACGTGCTTCTGTAGTTGTTGTTGATTTTCTACTGTCGGTTCTCGATTAGGTACCAAACGCTCCCTTCGGTAGTAAGCGAAGTCGGGATCGATATGACCATTTCGGATTAAGCACTGAATCTCTCGGATAAGAGTAGCATAGTGGTCAATGTCGAGGCCATGATCCCAGTGGAATTCACAATACTTGTTCCGATCTAGGCACTCCGACCTGCTTCTCAGAGGGCTTAATTGGGAGGTGAAGGTACAACTCGACTTGGATCTCCAGAAGTATCTGGCTAGGGGGACAGCCAGCCTAGGGGCATTGTCTCAGTGTAGCCTCATATCTTCTCTCTGACTGCCCCTTTACTCACCTCAATGGGGACTCCACTCTTCTCTTTCTTCAGAGACTCAAGCTAGCCTTTCCTGCACGTAGTCATTCTGACATCGGCATGGATGATATCCTCCCTGTTACTATATTTTTGGGCCTTAGCCATCAATTTAGGGAGTGGTGGGAGTCTTTTTGGCAAGAGAGCCCTGAAGACTGATGTCGGTAGTCTCTCGTAACATAGACATGACAATTGTGGAAATATTTAGGTTTTGGATCTAGAGGGCTTCAGTGTGAAACCGACTCAGGTAGGATCTAAGTGTCTCTCCCCTTTCTTGTTTTATGGTCATAAGACTAGTGGAGATTTTTATACTACCCAGAAAAGTGAAAAGAAAAGCCTTCTCGGTCAAGCTGTGTAAGGCCCGTGCCTTAATGGATCCTTCGTGGTATTTGTTCTATTAATTGTTCTGGAAATTCCGGCTATTTTCCTGGATTTTTAGGAATTTGTCTGGCATTTTTCCGGATTTGTTCGGAGCTGTTTGAGGGTTATTGAATATTAATAAGATTTTTATATATATAATGATTATATTATATATATATTAATTTTATTTATTTTTATTTTTTATATCTCTCACCCTCACTCTCTCTCTCCCCCGTCGATCTCTCATTTCACTCTCTCTCTCTCTCTCCTCCGTGCGGCCACCTCCTCTCCTCTCTTAGGGATCGGGGTCGAGACGGCGTCGGATTGAGACGAGGTTGGCACCGTTGGATTCCTCGCGTCGAGTAGAGCGCGTGGGTGTCCACTTCGGCGTGGATCGGTGATCGTGGGAGCGAGGTGGAGCGTGGAAGCTCCGTGGCTATTCCTCCTTGCATGCGGCCCGTTCGACGGTTTCGGCTTGCGAAAGGTAGGGGGATGGAACCTCGATCTTGCTAGGATCGTTTCCTTTAGCTCGCTTGTTGATTAGCACCCCGTAGCATGCATGATGTTCATATTTCCATTTTTGGGGTTTTAGCCTAAATCTTGAGTTTAATGCGTTTTAGGCCTTGCATGTGCTAGATTTAGATGTTAAATTGTTGTCTAGCATGCGTGGTTTGACAGGTTATCAGGTTTTTCGTCGACACCCGGCGTTTTCAGCCGTCCGGGAGGGCTTCGGTTTACAAACCGTACCCGCCCGTAACCCAGGTGCAGTGACGGTCCTGCCAGGAACCGTCACTTGCCCGACGGTCCAAGGTGGACGCGTCACTACCAAATAGCGGCCCATTGGGGGTGCGTTACTTGGAGAGTAACGGTGGGGCTCCCATCCGTTACTCATCAACTGTTTTCCGTGATTTTGGTCAGGCGGTGCGCCCGGCGGCCAGTCGGCCGACCGTCGTTTCGGTCCGACGCGCCTAGACCGGGGCGTTACTTCGCCTGCTACCATTTAGAACGCTGATAGGTGGTTTGAGCCTCGGGTGGATGTGACGGCGGTGACCCCACGCGTCGCTTCGAAGTAACGCGCAGGACCCCTACCGTTACATGCCTTTGGTGCCTCTTGAGCTGGAACCCTGAAGGGAGTGACGGATGGGGACTGGAGCGTCATTCTTGAAGTAACGCGCCGACCCCCGACCGTCGTTTGCATGTGGCGCGTGGGCCCTTGACCGCCACTTCCCTGATGGCTGTAATATATTCCCAGCCCATTGCTTATGCGTTCCGTTCCATATTCATGCCATAGTTGTATTGTTTTATTATATTGTGGCGTGTTTTATGTGCCAATAGAGTAGCTTTTCTTTCCAGGCAATGGAGCCACTGTTGTTGCCCTAAGGTCTGTTGAGTACCGACCCGCTTGAGGATGGCGGAGGGGTATATTTCCCATTCACGGTTTGTAAGCTAGTTCCGTGGGCTCCCAGCCAATGGTAGCGTCCTGCCAAGGGAGAAAACTAGTTAGAGGGCCTGGCTCAGGCTAGAGTCAGTGTGTGCACACGTGGTCGGAGACTGTGGACTGACGCCGACGGGTGTCACTCCGACTGGTCACTTGGTTTGGTACTGTTTGCGCGCTTAGCTTGTCGCTTGTCGACTGCGAGTGCTTGAGACGCAGTGTAAGCCGTCAGTGGACGCTTCTGGTTTCTGCTCCAGTGGTTGTCCTTCCTTGTTGCTTGGACTAGTTGCAGCTCATTCTAATTGGTAGTTTTAGCTTTAATCGCTTGCATTTAATTAGTAGCGGCATGTGTTAGCTGTTATACTTGCTTAGATAGAGTTTACAGCTTTCTTGTGATTAGACATTCATGCCATTGCCTGTGTATTTATTTGAATGCATGCTTTAATTGCTGGTAATTATGCATGTTCGCTTGTTTAGTGCGAGGTAGGGATCCGCGTGACCCCTACTGAGTCTGGCTGTGACTCACCCTTCTCCTTTCAGGTGAGCCGCGCCCGACATCTCCCGGAGTTTAGCGTGCTGTTTCGGGACCGTTCCTTAGCTGCCAGCTGTGCACGAGCTGCCTTTTTGAGGCTTGTGTTGTACTTTTGCCGGGGTATGCCCCGCGTAGTTGTGCCCCGTGGACTAGTGTTTGTGACTCTGGACTAGTTATATATATTACTCTGGTTATTTTCAATTGCTTCCGCACTTGTGTTTAAATCTTAAATACTTATTTGTATTGCGCGCCCCAATTCGCAATTAATTATGCATATTCCTCAGCTAACCCCCCCCACTAACCCTTCAGGGGCCTCACCAGCCTCTTGGGTGGCCTCCCCAGTTCTTGGTGTCGGTATACCGATGTTATCGGTATATCGGTATCCTGAACTCTGGGTCGTCACAGGTGGTATCAGAGCTAGAAGTTGAGGATTTGCGTAAAGAATTGGAATTGACGCTTGGTCCAGAGCTAGTCCTGTTGTTGTCTCTTGCTGGCATAGGATGTTTTCCGTATGATTGATGGATTTCATTGTTGATTGTGTTTTTGGCAGCATAATTATGCCGCCTCGTCGAGGAAGACCCCCTCGAGCTCCTCGTGTTCCTCGAGATGCGCCCAGGGAAGATAGCGGTTCTGCACCTCCTCCTGCAGTTCCCGCTGTTCCTGTCGTTCCAGTTGCTCCTCCAGTGCCGATCGTTCAAGCTGAAGTGCCTGGCAGTCGAGGCAAGGCTTTGAAGGAATTTCTGATGTTCAATCCGCCTGCTTTCGATGGCCAAGCTGATCCAGAAGTCGCGAGGCAATGGTTGGATGCGATAGAGCGTGTTTTTGTCTCGATGGAGTGTGCTGAAGATGAGAAAGTCATGCTCGCTGCCTTTCAACTCCAGGGTACGTCCATTGCGTGGTGGAAAGCCGAGTGGCAGATTTCCTTTCGATCCAGACCTCTTCGGCAAATCACTTGGGCAGAGTTCGTTGCTGCTTTTGAGCGTGCCTATGCTCCTGCCTGCTTGCAGATGGATAAGATGTATCGGTTTATGGAATTGACCCAGGGCAGTATGACCGTGCTTCAGTACAGGAATAAGTTCTTGGAATTGGGTCAGTATGCGCCCCATGTGCTGGCCAGTGAAGCTTTGAAGACCCAGCAATTCTTGCGAGGGTTGAGGCCAGAGTTGAAGATGCCGTTGATAGCGAGTCGTGTTGCGGATCTCGATACTGCGTGCCAGACAGCTGTAGCCTTAGAGCTGGAGATGGCGAGACCGGGTGGATATCCCCAGGCAGGGTCAGTGCAGCCGGTGGCTCAGGTTCAGCAGACTTACCGACAGCCCGTGCCTAGTGTTCCTTCGGTCCAGTCAGAGGTTTCCAGTGCTTCCTCTCCTTCTAAGCCCAAGTTCAAAAGGTTCAAGAAGAAGAAGAAGTTTGTTCAGCAGCCGTCCGGTGCAGATTCTGTTCAGCAGCCGACAGCACCTTCTTCTCAGACTCGACAGAGCTCAGCTGCTAGTCAGCCGTGGACGTGTCGGAGATGCGGTGGTCATCATAAGGGCCAACCGTGTTCTCTTCCTGTTGTATGCTTTAGGTGTGACCAGCCAGGTCATGTGGTTCGAGATTGCCCGCTGAGGCCGAATCCATTGCAAGCTCCTCAGTTTTCTCAACCTCAGCCGCAGTTTAGACCTCCTGCACCTCAAGCTCCACAGCAATTTTTCTCTCAGGCGTCGGCGTCTTCACAGCAATCTTCAGTTGGTTCTAAGAAGCAGAAAGGCAAAGTTTCTCATTTGACAAGAGCTGATGCTGCTGCGTCCCATCTTGTGGAAGGTACGATTATGCTTTATGGTCATGCAGCTCATGTCTTATTTGATTCTGGTGCTTCTCACTCTTTTATTTCTGAGGATTTTATGGCTTGTATTGAGGAACCGACTTCTGAGCTGTCTTGTGAGTTATTTGTGGAATTGCCTTCTGGAGATTTCATGGTTACTCCCTTGTGTTTGGATGAGTCTCCTGTGATGATTGATGATCACCAGTTGCCGGCGAGATTGTATGCGTTGCAGCTGGCAGATTATGATGTTATTCTGGGAATGGATTGGTTGGAGCATTATGGAGCTGTGGTTGACTGCAGATCGAAGAAAGTCTATTTTCAGCCCCAGGAAAAATCAGCCTTTTATTTTCAAGGTATTCGATCCCGTTCTTCTCGTATGATTATTTCTGCTATTCGAGCCTATAGGTTGCTTAGCGCAGGTTGTCAGGGATTCCTTGCTTCAGTGGTGGCTGTTGAAAAACCACGACGGGATGTTTGTGATATTCCGGTTGTCTGTGAGTTCCCTGATGTGTTTCCTGACGAGTTGCCAGGCTTGCCCCCAGAGCGAGAGATTGAGATGGTGATTGAACTGATTCCAGGTACTGGCCCCTTAGCAAAGCCGCCGTACCGAATGGCTCCAGCTGAATTGAAAGTACTGCGTGCACAGCTACTAGAGTTACTGGTGAAGGGTTATATTCGTCCCAGTTTTTCTCCGTGGAGTGCCCCAGTACTGTTTGTGAAAAAGAAAGATGGAAACCTGAGGCTTTGTATTGATTACAGGCAGCTGAATCAGGCGACTATCAAGAATAAGTATCCGCTCCCCAGGATTGATGATTTGTTTGACCAGTTACAGTCTGCTGCTGTCTTTTCACGGATTGATCTCCGGTCTGGCTACTTTCAGTTGCGGATCCGGGAATCTGATGTGGAGAAGACTGCTTTCAGTACTCGATATGGTCACTTTGAATTTTTAGTCATGCCGTTTGGTTTGACTAATGCCCCAGCAGCTTTCATGGATCTAATGCAGCGTATCTTTCGTCCATTTCTGGACCATTTTGTGGTGATCTTTGTTGATGATATCTTGATATATTCTGCCTCTGTTGATGATCATGTGCAGCATTTGAGGATCGTTCTGCAGACTCTAAGAGATCACGAGCTTTATGCGAAGCTCAGTAAATGTGAATTCTGGCTTCGGGAGATTCATTTTCTTGGCCACGTGATTTCTAGTGATGGAGTAGCAGTAGACCCTGCAAAGATTGATGCCGTTTTGAGTTGGCAGAGACCGAGGACCATCACGGAGATACGAAGTTTTTTAGGATTGGCTGGGTATTACCGCAGATTCATTCAGGATTTTGCGAAGATTGCAGCACCGATGACTAATTTGACACGGAAGGGTGTGCCATTTATCTGGTCGGATCAGTGTGAGGCTAGCTTTGTTGAATTGAAAAGGCTGTTGACTTCTTCTCCAGTGTTGACTTTGCCTTCCGACTCGGGTGGTTTTCTTGTTTGTACAGATGCGTCTCGAGTAGGTTTGGGTGCAGTGCTGATGCAACATGGTAAAGTTATCGCATATGCATCTCGGCAATTGAAACAGCATGAAGGAAATTATCCCACTCATGATCTAGAGCTAGCTGCAGTTATTTTTGCCTTGAAGATCTGGAGACATTATCTGTATGGTGAGAAATTTCAGATTCTTACTGATCATCAGAGTTTACAGTATATTTTCTCCCAGAAAGATCTGAATCTCAGGCAGAGGCGATGGATGGAATACATGAAAGATTATGACTTTACACTCTCCTATCAGCCAGGTAAAATGAATGTTGTGGCTGATGCTCTGAGCAGGAAAGTACAAATCAGTCATTTGTTGCTTCATGAATGGAAATTGTGGGAACAGCTTCCGAGCGAGGCATTGTGTGTAGAGATTCCTGCCGATCCGAGGATGGCAGTTTGTGCTAGCTTGGTTTTGGGTTCAGCTTTGTATCAGCAGATTCTAGAAGCCCAACAAGCTGATTCTGATTTGGCCCGTGTTATATCAAGATATGATGTGGAATTTGATGACGAGCTGGTCGTCAGTTTCCAGGGCAGATTGTATATTCCTGTTGATGATGATTTGAGGAATGAGATTTTGAGTGAAGCCCATGGTTCCCGTTTTGCTATTCACCCTGGTGTCACCAAGATGTATCAGAATTTGAAGAAGCAGTTCTGGTGGCCCGGCATGAAGAAGGACGTGGCTGTTTTTGTTTCTAAGTGCTTGACTTGTCAATTAGTTAAAGCCGAACATCAAAAGCCAGGTGGTCTGCTTCAGCCATTGGAAATTCCGATGTGGAAATGGGACCATGTTACTACAGATTTTGTGGTGGGTTTGCCTCGAACTTCTCAAGGTTTTGATGGAATCTGGCTGCTTGTCGACAGATTGACGAAAACCGCCAGATTGTTGCCAATTAAAGTTACTTGGAGTGTGCAGAGATTGGCCGAGCTCTATGTGCAGAAGATCGTGCCATTGCATGGAATTCCTGTTTCACTTGTGTCAGATCGTGACCCGCGTTTTACCTCTGGCTTCTGGCGTAGTTTCCAGAAAGCTTTGGGCACTGAGTTAGCTTTCAGTTCAGCGTATCATCCACAGTCAGATGGACAGTCAGAGAGAACTATTCAGACTTTGGAAGACATGTTGAGATCGTGTTGCCTTGATTGGCAAGGTTCGTGGGGTCAGCATTTGCCACTTGTTGAGTTTGCTTATAATAACAGTTTTCACTCCAGTATTGGCATGGCTCCTTATGAAGCGCTGTATGGTCGTCCTTGTCGTACTCCTCTGAACTGGTTTGATGTTGGGGACCGACTGTTGACAGGACCGGACATGGTACAGCAGTGTTCTGATGTGGTTCGTCTGATCAGACAGAGATTGTTGACGGCTCAGAGTCGACAGAAAAGTTACGCAGATCGACGCAGACGTCCACTACAATTTGAGCCCGGAGATATGGTGTTTGTTAAAATATCTCCAATGAAGGGTGTTTCCAGGTTTGGGAAGCGTGGAAAGCTTAGTCCGCGGTATGTTGGCCCTTTTCCGATTGTTGAAGCTATTGGTTCAGTGGCTTATCGTTTGCAACTGCCGGCGGCCATGCAAGCTATTCATAATGTGTTCCACGTGTCTCAGTTGAGGAAATATGTGTCTGATGCTTCTCATGTTCTCGATGATTCAGTGTGGCCCGAGGTGACTGCTGATTTGTCCACGCCAGAGTTTCCTATCCGAATTGAAGACCGTCGTGAGCAGCGGTTGAGAAATAAGGTTATTCCTCTGGTAAGGGTTGCTTGGCAGCGTCACTCTGGTAACGAGTCTACTTGGGAGCGTGAAGATGAGATGCGTCAGCTTTTTCCTTTCTTGTTCCAGTGAGGTATAAGTCCTTTCTCAGTTTCCTCCTTTTCGGTTATTGTAAATTTCGAGGGCGAAATTTCTGTAAGGAGGGAGGGACTGTAAGGCCCGTGCCTTAATGGATCCTTCGTGGTATTTGTTCTATTAATTGTTCTGGAAATTCCGGCTATTTTCCTGGATTTTTAGGAATTTGTCTGGCATTTTTCCGGATTTGTTCGGAGCTGTTTGAGGGTTATTGAATATTAATAAGATTTTTATATATATAATGATTATATTATATATATATTAATTTTATTTATTTTTATTTTTTATATCTCTCACCCTCACTCTCTCTCTCCCCCGTCGATCTCTCATTTCACTCTCTCTCTCTCTCTCCTCCGTGCGGCCACCTCCTCTCCTCTCTTAGGGATCGGGGTCGAGACGGCGTCGGATTGAGACGAGGTTGGCACCGTTGGATTCCTCGCGTCGAGTAGAGCGCGTGGGTGTCCACTTCGGCGTGGATCGGTGATCGTGGGAGCGAGGTGGAGCGTGGAAGCTCCGTGGCTATTCCTCCTTGCATGCGGCCCGTTCGACGGTTTCGGCTTGCGAAAGGTAGGGGGATGGAACCTCGATCTTGCTAGGATCGTTTCCTTTAGCTCGCTTGTTGATTAGCACCCCGTAGCATGCATGATGTTCATATTTCCATTTTTGGGGTTTTAGCCTAAATCTTGAGTTTAATGCGTTTTAGGCCTTGCATGTGCTAGATTTAGATGTTAAATTGTTGTCTAGCATGCGTGGTTTGACAGGTTATCAGGTTTTTCGTCGACACCCGGCGTTTTCAGCCGTCCGGGAGGGCTTCGGTTTACAAACCGTACCCGCCCGTAACCCAGGTGCAGTGACGGTCCTGCCAGGAACCGTCACTTGCCCGACGGTCCAAGGTGGACGCGTCACTACCAAATAGCGGCCCATTGGGGGTGCGTTACTTGGAGAGTAACGGTGGGGCTCCCATCCGTTACTCATCAACTGTTTTCCGTGATTTTGGTCAGGCGGTGCGCCCGGCGGCCAGTCGGCCGACCGTCGTTTCGGTCCGACGCGCCTAGACCGGGGCGTTACTTCGCCTGCTACCATTTAGAACGCTGATAGGTGGTTTGAGCCTCGGGTGGATGTGACGGCGGTGACCCCACGCGTCGCTTCGAAGTAACGCGCAGGACCCCTACCGTTACATGCCTTTGGTGCCTCTTGAGCTGGAACCCTGAAGGGAGTGACGGATGGGGACTGGAGCGTCATTCTTGAAGTAACGCGCCGACCCCCGACCGTCGTTTGCATGTGGCGCGTGGGCCCTTGACCGCCACTTCCCTGATGGCTGTAATATATTCCCAGCCCATTGCTTATGCGTTCCGTTCCATATTCATGCCATAGTTGTATTATTTTATTATATTGTGGCGTGTTTTATGTGCCAATAGAGTAGCTTTTCTTTCCAGGCAATGGAGCCACTGTTGTTGCCCTAAGGTCTGTTGAGTACCGACCCGCTTGAGGATGGCGGAGGGGTATATTTCCCATTCACAGTTTGTAAGCTAGTTCCGTGGGCTCCCAGCCAATGGTAGCGTCCTGCCAAGGGAGAAAACTAGTTAGAGGGCCTGGCTCAGGCTAGAGTCAGTGTGTGCACACGTGGTCGGAGACTGTGGACTGACGCCGACGGGTGTCACTCCGACTGGTCACTTGGTTTGGTACTGTTTGCGCGCTTAGCTTGTCGCTTGTCGACTGCGAGTGCTTGAGACGCAGTGTAAGCCGTCAGTGGACGCTTCTGGTTTCTGCTCCAGTGGTTGTCCTTCCTTGTTGCTTGGACTAGTTGCAGCTCATTCTAATTGGTAGTTTTAGCTTTAATCGCTTGCATTTAATTAGTAGCGGCATGTGTTAGCTGTTATACTTGCTTAGATAGAGTTTACAGCTTTCTTGTGATTAGACATTCATGCCATTGCCTGTGTATTTATTTGAATGCATGCTTTAATTGCTGGTAATTATGCATGTTCGCTTGTTTAGTGCGAGGTAGGGATCCGCGTGACCCCTACTGAGTCTGGCTGTGACTCACCCTTCTCCTTTCAGGTGAGCCGCGCCCGACATCTCCCGGAGTTTAGCGTGCTGTTTCGGGACCGTTCCTTAGCTGCCAGCTGTGCACGAGCTGCCTTTTTGAGGCTTGTGTTGTACTTTTGCCGGGGTATGCCCCGCGTAGTTGTGCCCCGTGGACTAGTGTTTGTGACTCTGGACTAGTTATATATATTACTCTGGTTATTTTCAATTGCTTCCGCACTTGTGTTTAAATCTTAAATACTTATTTGTATTGCGCGCCCCAATTCGCAATTAATTATGCATATTCCTCAGCTAACCCCCCCCACTAACCCTTCAGGGGCCTCACCAGCCTCTTGGGTGGCCTCCCCAGTTCTTGGTGTCGGTATACCGATGTTATCGGTATATCGGTATCCTGAACTCTGGGTCGTCACAAGCTGAGATGCAGTGCAGATGGAACCAGGGGCTAAGATTTTGAACCAAGCCGTGACCCCCTTCTTTAGGGTAAGAGGGAAGACGCGACACTTGATGGGGTCTGCGACTCCAGAGAGGGTAAGGAAGTTATTTAACCTATCCCAATGGTCGTTGGGATCTGCCATCCCATTGTAAAGCTTTATAGCATGGATCTCCAACTTTTCTAAGTGTACGGCAGCTTGCACCTCAGTTGAGAAAGGGGAGCTACTGACCTGAGTTGTGGATCTCACTTGTTCAATTATCTTTGTGATCGCCTCCTTAAACTCCTTCTTGAGGTCCTCAATCTGATGCTCCACGGGGAGGAGGGCCTTCGGTGGAGGATCGAGCTATCTCTAGGGGAGCGTTGGATGATGAAGAGCTATGGGTGACTCCTGGTCGTCGTCCGCCGAGTGGTCCTGTGGAGGAGGGGGTTGATCCTCCTCTTGGTTGGCCACATGTAGAGCTCGTGCCTCCATCCGGTTGGACAACTTGAGGACCATCTCTTGCAAGTGTTGCATCTACTCTAGCAAGGCATCGATCCTCTTGGGAAATAGGAGCTAGCTAGGGGATTAGGGAGGACGGATCCATCGGACGGTTGTCCTTCGGCATCGCCATTAGTCGGCCCCATAGAGTTATTGCGAGCATGAAACATGTTTTCTTATCATTTTTCACATATGACGTCAAAGTGTTGCAGATGCTACACTTGTATTTTTTATAGGAGGTCTTACCGGGACGTGATTGTGGAGATAAAGACAAATTGTGTGGAGATCCCAGGTCGATTTGCTGTGGAAAGACTCAAATCCAAGTATAAGTCATCCTGGAATCATGAAATTTTCTACTCCGTTACACGCGTAGGATCCGTGTCCCGTAAGAAGACTTGAGAAAAGGGTTTTCTAATGATATCACTGTGATCGTCTTACATCAACTTTTGAAGATGTGTTCCCTCACCCATCATACTATTTGGGAGTCGAAATATGACGAGAGTATGCTTAGGAGAGGGAGCACGCCACGTGTCAACGCGAGGCGAGATCCGCCCACACAAAGTAATAAACTTTCGCATACATGCACATGGGTTGGGTGTACAGAATGCAGGCCGCTCACCTCGTCGGTTTTGTGTCCGCCTCCGGTGACGGCCATGTGCGCTCGCCACACCACACCACGTGCATGCAGCCCAAGAAATTAAGGTGATGTTGGGACGTTAGGGTTTCTGATCCTTGACAGGATCTTACTATTATAATGAGGTCATGTGAAGGAGCTGGCGACCAGAGCAGTCCCCGCCACCCCATGTGATTCGTGGTTGCACGCGATATGCACCTTGTCCAATGTTTTGGAGGCCGGAGGGGAGCTGATGTGGTTGGCATGCCTGCGTCGTTGCCTACACATGAAAGAGTGTTAATGTGGAGGGGAAGGACCACGGATTAAGTTTACTAATTACTTGATCCACAGCATCAACGAGGAGTGATTAATTATAAGCGGCATGCATGCATGCCTATGCAAGGAGTTAAAACTTACGATGATGAAAGAAGGACCGGTTTATGACATAATCCCTGTCTAGCTAGCACCCATTTATAAAGAGAGGTTAGGTTAGTGAACCTGTTTAGTTAATTAATTATTGGCATGATTGGTCGACGGGCGTTTCCCCAACACCTCTCAAATGATCTCTCCATCGCAGGTCGGTCGAGCCGACGCTGCTTGTGGAGGAAGAAGGCCAGGTTGGGTTCTGCTTGCGGTGTGTGAAGCTCTCTTCGCAAGTGGCCTCCCTGCACCTGCAGGTTGGGCATCCCCCCATGTGGTTTCACGAGGCCCTGTCGTCAAACGTTATCGTGTGTGCGTGCTAGTTCGTTAAAACTTGAGCCCTCGCTAGCTAGCTTCAACCCCATCCTTGTCGGCGTTTGCAAAGCCAAAGATATGAGAAAATTTCGAGGTCGACGGAGAACTGGGTATATATGTCGAGCTTCACATCTCGGGCGCCATTGGGATGTTGATATGTATGAACAAGTAGTGAAGTAAGCCAAATACTTCTGTCCAAGGAGATGTGAGATTCTATTATTTCTCTCTCTCTCTCTCTCTCTATAGAGAGAGAGAGAGAGAGAGAGAACGCGAGAGAATCTGGATAGAATGTGCTGTTCTTGTATTGTGCAAGTTCATTAATTAGATGGGTACTTAATTACGGTAGTCTACTTAACATTAAGTACTTAATGAGAGTACATGGCCCAGAGCTAGGAAAGGCAGCTGTTAGCTGTGATGTGCTCGATGAGACCGAGGGGACCAAATTAGCCGGCGAGGCCAGCCTCTTCCACACGCACGAACTGTCAAATTAGCCCGTCGTTCTCATGTCCACCCAATGTGTCTGTACCCTCAAACTGCAGACCCTGTAGTTTAACCTTTTAAAAACTGGAGTTTTACCTCTTGCACAGGCTCAACCTGCTGATCAGGTGCAGTAGCTCACCAATATAGTAAATATATATATATATATATATATATATATATATATATATATATATATGCTTCAAGAATTAAATGTGTTTCTAACTTTTTCTCGCAGATCACAATTAGCTTCTATATATAGTTCTATCATCTAATTCAAGGATTAATGCCAAGAGTTAACACCGTCATTTGAGAGCTCAGACTTGAGTTCTCATGTTATGACACCTGAAGGTTGACATGGCGTCTTAATATCTCTTCGTCGAGAGAAAGAAGATTTCACTCCACAAAGTTAATAACTTCTTGTAAAGAAGAAAGCAACCGGATCGTCACATTCTGATCTAGATTAAATCCCCTTCAATTGATCAACTACAACAACAACAATAACCGGATAACATTTCTGATTCTCTATTTTTCCTTAATTTAGGTCTTAATTTGTTCATGTTTCTTTCAGTACGTAAACTGTTCTCTTCTAAAGTCTTGGAATCATCTTTCTTGTTAAAAAAATAAGAAAAAAATGGTCTTACTAAAGCCATAATAACGGGCTTATTTGGATATTGGAGAGGGAAAAATCGTAGCCTATTAATTATTTTAATCCATAAATTCACAAACTCGTATGATCCGATAGATAATAGCTCACGAAAATATCCAGGGCCCACCTGATACATGGAAGCCCGTATAACAGGGCCTAAGAAGCGCCACCTAACCCCATATGGACGTCCACACTAGGGACTTCTCAAGCTCGATAAAGACTCCACCAATCGATGGCCCCGAGTGATCGGAAGGCTATTCAGGGACTTCCTTCGGAAGAGCATTAGGATAGGAAGATTGCCCTAGAATTCTGACCCAGGATAGGGCTGATCCTTATCCAGAGGTGGGTAACCCCATACACAGGACCCCCTCTCTTAGCCCCGAGGAAGTCCTACCCCGACCGGACTCCTATCCGATTTAACTGTTAGCGAACTCTCCGCTAACGGAGTTGACCGAAAGACGTGGAGGGATTAAGCTAAGGGTAAGAGTCCTACCCCCGGCCCGTAAGAGTTCTTACTCGGAGAATGTATCCCCCTCTCTCATGTTCCTCTGCGCAATCACATTGGGAGTTCGTGGTTATTTATTCGTAGGACTTCCCTCCGTGAAGATCATCAGATATGACCTATCTCTAACTCTTAATTGGTGAAAAGCGATCTTGTATCTTCAAACCCCTCACATTCTCTTACGTACTCTCTTGCTCATCACTGACTTAAACATCGGAGAATTTTTCCTGAGATCACCATCACATGACTCCTGATCTTTTGTCTTCCTTACAGACCTGTTCTTCAAGTGTTTTCAGTATGATCTTCTCCACATATTTCCTCCTCAATCTAACGGTTTGCATCAAGATACTAAAACGAACCTCTTCATATATCATATCTCAATTTAATGACCCGAATTGCACATAAAATTAAACCAGTGTGCAGAGTATGTCCTTGCATACGCGTTCACGGATCACTCTGATCTCACACTTCTTCACGAAGGGAAAGCTTTGGAAGTAAATACAGTTTGGGCAAGCCAGCAAAGGAAAGTGACACCTATCGATGGATCCCTGAGCTAATTAAGACTGCAGGCCGACAGGCTCACGTTTATGTCCATATCATGTTTGTGCACTGTGAACGTGGATATAAGACGAGGATGGAGCAACTTGGGGAAGTGTGAATCCTCTGTGAGTGATCATGGATATATGGACTGGGATTGGATGTCCAATCAAAAGGAGGAAGTATTGACCATTGTTTTAAAAGTCAGATTGAAAAAATTGGAATTGCTACTCATTTTAATCCAATTACGATATCTGAATTTAAAGTTTAAATGAATGATTATCAGGTCTATTTAGAGGTGAGTTGTGTGAGCCGTGTGAGAGCGTCGTAAATTATTTTCTCTAAACATTGGTCTAAATAGATCTGATCCATGACTTCTTCGATTCAATCATCCATCCGTTTTTTTTAAATATTAATCTAGACTTAGATTTAATTATAACTTGAAATTCTTCCCATAGTTTGAGATATTAGTCTAGACTTAATTCTAACCAGTCGGTGACGTTTCTACAGTGATCATCATCTTTAAATCACCTTTTCTTTTGGTTTCCAAAGTCAAGCTTTTAATTTTTGGAAGAGCTGGATTTTGGAGAGCCCATAAAATTATAGGCATTAAAAACACAAAATATTAAGTACTTTTTTCATTCGGGTCCCCCCTTCCTCGCATTACTGTTTCCCTTGTCTTTTCGAGAAGGGAGAGTGTTTAATTTTCACGTGAACTTTCTTCCTTTATTTGTTTTTCACTTCCTCTTCCAATTTCTTTACTCACCACTCTCTTGAAACAATTACTCGTACAATTTTCTTACCGCTCCGATCTCAGTACACACGTGCTGCGTTGAACTGTAAACATTACGGCTACGAACCAGTGAGGAGGGTAAAATTAACACGGTTGTGGGGAGACGTTACCTCACGACTCATGCCTTTCCCCGTTAAGGGACATGTCTCCACTGCCAGAACAACCCTATAAATAGACCTTCGACCAGGGACGAAAGCAGACACACACACACACACACAGAGAAAAAGACTCCTGGTGAGAGAGATTCCTCCGCACGCTGCGACAGACTGATAGTTACAGAGAGCGCCTTACACAGTGGAGAGTCCCGATCCGCTTATGAGCACCCCTTCGACTTAGCGGGCACCCTTCGAGCATCCGCTGGACGTGACGAGCACTCCTTCGGAAACCCGACCCTCACCCTAGGCTTGATCAATCGGCTCTCATCTCTCTCTCTCCTCCGTCTTCCCTTGATCTCCACTTAATTACCAAGATCATGACTTAAGCATCGGAGGGTTGTCTTATGAAATAACGTCCGAGACTCCTTCTGACATCATTTCTCTGATATTTGCATACTTCTATACGGGTGGCCGGATGATCTTTCCCAACAAATAAATATTAAAATATGGAACGAGATTCGAGAGATTATTTTCTCACCTCTATAGTTTATTTTTTTATTTTTTTATTCTAGAGACAGAATTTTTGTTAAAGACATCTATTATTTCAAGATTGACTAAATTCACAGCTCAGATAAAATTTATTTTTGACATCAGCTCTAAGCCTCCATCCAACACTTGCCAGATCCAACAAAATGGAGACCACTTGGCAACACAGGCAGATATGAGGTTTATGAGCTATCGGCTTCAGAAGAGAGCCAGGTAAATGAGGAGAGACTCACATGGCTATGGCGGTTCACGTGTCACTGTGTGCGTGTGAGAGAGAGAGAGAGAGAGAGAGCAGCGAGCGCCGACTGCCGAGCCAACGAGCGGCCCACCACATGCGCCGCTCCCGGTCCTCTGTCTTCCGCCTCCGCCCCACGGAAAAGCCCAAGACCACCCGCAACGCAGCAGTTGGCGGCCCACCTCATCACCCTGGCCCACCAGCGATTTCCCCGGACTGGGCCCACCTCGTGGCATGTTCCCTCGCCGCCCACCTCCCTTCATCGGTTCCTTTTCAGAACATGGCTTCCCCCCCCCCAGCCCTCCTTCGTGTCAGTTCAATTAGAAAAAAAAATGTAAAAATCTGTCCCGGGGATGCAGGGTTTTCATGGTAAGTGAAACCCCCAACAAACTGGAACCTAGATGTGCAGTAATTATTGCTCCGTAGAGGGGGAAAAAAAGAAAACTCACGATCCCGTTAGTCTCACACGCGCGCGCGCGCGCGCGCGCACGCACACACACACACACGGTGCGGTAAATATTACTTGTTTAGGTCTAATTTATTTTTGAAGTGAGTTAGAAGCGGATAGTCACATCGGGTGGTCCACCTTTGACCCATCTCGAGTGACTTATTCTATCCCTTTTTATTGATTCACAAAACTTAACTTTATTCCCAACTTACCTCAGTTACGGAAAAAAGAGTTAAATAAGAATAACTTATCTCACTCTGATTACACTATAAGAAAAGGCGACGTTTCCGACAGAAATAATCCATCGGAAATGTGTCAGGAAAGAGAGTTTTGACGGAATTTTCGACGACTTTCCGACGGATAAGGTCCGTCGATTATTCGTTGTCAGAAATTCCGACGGATAATTATTCCGTCGAAAATTCGTCGGAAGTTTCCGACAGATAAATAGTAGATGAAAATCCCGTCGGTAATAGTTGAAGCCTCAGGTTTCCGACAGAATTTATATCCGTCCGTAATTCCGTCGAAAATTATTTCCGATGGAAAGGAATCCCGTCAGAAATTCCGTTGTAACCCATCATAACCGGACTTACTCCTTTATCAAAATGGCCCTAAGAGAATTCAGAGTGGATCGAATGATAAAGGATCTTGTCTCATGATAAGCAGGTCCCGAGTTCGACTTTAGAGAGATACTTATTTGACTCATATTTAATTCTCAAGAGATATAAACTCGTGATTTGTTAGTCTTACTAGATTCTCCGTCAGTCAAAAAAAATATTAGTTGTCAGAAATAAAATAAAATTCGATCGGGTCTTAAATATTAATTAGACCAATGAAATAGCGGTGTGTAAAAGTTAAACACACACCTAAACGTCAGCAATTATTACTCATCAGAAGGAAAGAAAAAAACTCATCCTTGCATAACCCCTTGTACGGCCAATATTGTAACGACTATATATTAATCATCACCTGCTCTTACGTTCAACTTGGACGCATGTGTATGATCAGCAAGTATGACCCATCAGAAGAAAAAAAACTCAGCCTTTGCATAACCCCACAGCCAATATAACGAGAGTAATAATCACCTGTTCATGTGTTTAACTTGGACGCATGCGTCTCATGCAGAGAGCTATACCAGCTATGGCCTTGTTCATTCGCGGGTATTTTCTCCCTTCAGCGTCCCATCAGTTTAACTTCACAGCTTTTGGCGTATTAGGCAGCACATGTTATGTTATTAAGACCCACGAGAGGCTGGTAGATCTTTCACACACCGTAAACACTACTTGCTCGCAATCCACTGCATGCCGTGTATATATATATATATATATATATATATATATATATATATTTGGGGTGACTTCAGGAGGACTCTTGTCCGGTGATCCATGAAGAACTGGGGCAATATTCTATGGAGTACATCTCATGGGGGTTCTTCCCTGATCTCATTAATGCGTATTGTTTTATTGAAAATCAAGTTCTGACTCATCAGAGAATCCCATTGAGGAATCTTGCAGAGGCTTTGCCCCGCACCTCCCCAGCAAACAACCTTCCCTCGACACCCTTATTCTACTGCCGTAACATGTGATATCTTTGGGCAGATCGACCAATTATTAGATAATAACAATATACATGTATTCGGATGTAAGATTCACAATGCCACCAAGCTGGACATGATGATGAAGGAATCCCCACTTGTTCGTAGATTTAGCATCTGCATGCCATCGCGAGGAAACATCGCCTCCCCACCAACCCTGAGGACTGTGTACCGGTAAGAAGAGCTGTGAGACAAATAATGGAGAGGGATATATGGCGCCTGCATTCCACTCCGACAGTGGGAGTGTGAGTGGTTTAAGTAAGATTAACTGGCCGCGAAGGCGCGAAGCCGGCAGATTTGGTGATCAGAGAGCCGGCGAAGCCCCCTCGGCGGGCATGGAGGTGGGCTTCGTGGTAATTGGTAACTGACCCGGATGAGGGGGCTGCGGCCCGGGAGGGGAGACCGCCGGAGGGGAGGACTCGTCCACGTGAGACCCGGCCCAGATCCTTGTCTCTTCACCTTTCACCGAGTTGGCGAGGCGAGTTCCAACATACCCATACATGAGGTAATGAACTTATTCCTCTGTCTTAACTTGATAGATAAGATTAGAACGGTCATTTTGACGACGAGTTATGATAAATTATCTGAGGTGGGTTTGAGTAAATTATTTTTTTTTAATTTGATAATTTACTCTTATTCGAAGAATAACTCGTTCCATGTGAAACGATAGAATGAGTTATTCCTTGAATAAGGACTTTTAACTTAACTGACTTCAGATAATTTAACTCTACTACCAAACTCAGTTAAGACTGAGTAAGCGGAATAATTAGTACTATTCGCCCTTTATCCTATTATCAAAGTTATCCGAAAAGAATAAATTGTCCTGAGTTTATCCTATCTATATCACTTTGGTGGTAAAAATTTCTTGATCCGAGATAAACAAATTTACTAGAAAACTCTTCCTATTACGAAAAGAGAGAGAGAGAGAGAGATCAACCTCTGTGGCATATCTCGGATATTAGCTGCAACTCGGAGGGTATCTTCCGGACTGTGCTCAATATAAAGAGGGCGAGCTCCCCCTCCCGATTCAAATCCATCCAGCTGAGTCCCTTCACAGCCCTCTCTCCCTCCTTTCCATCTCTCCACTCTGTTACCATCTCTGCAGAGCTCCAATGAGGATGCCCGCCTACGCCGCCGTTGTCTTGCTGCTCTGCGCCACCGCCAGCGCTGCCCTTCCCTTCAAGGACGGTACGCTCCCCACTCTCCAAGCTCAACTGAGCCACATATATATGTATCCTGAGTGAGTCGTTCATGGTTTGGCGCGTGCTCTTCGTTCATCCCTGGTGGCAAGCGACCACCTTCTCCTTTGCCTTTTATGTTCTGTCCACGGCCGGGGGTTGGAATATTTGTATTACTCTTGCTGAGCGAGCTGGTTTTAAGCCCCCCCCTGAGAAGTGTTTTCTCTTCTTCGCATCCGTTGATTCACAGAACAGCCAAAGAAGGCATGCTGTCTTTTCTTATGGCTCCTTCCTTCTGTTCTTGCCTGCCTGGAGGAGACTCCGGGATCCCTCTGTTCGTAGTACTACTCTCTGTCCCCCCAGGAACCCCCTCATTTGGGTGTTTTGCGTTTTGACGAGCAGCGCCTTCGAGTTTTTCCTCCATTGTTCGACTGCTTCGAAACAATGGGAAACACTGTTCAGGCCGGACTATACATAGTTTCCCATTGAAAACACTTCCAGTTTACGTGTCTTCAAGACCAGCACGTCGGCTATACGTACATCTTTCACCTGTCACCTTGTCTATGCAGGAAAATCCTCTTCCGGGCCAGTAAAAATTACTACCCGTAGCATGGTAAGTCTTCTCTAGAATTCGAATGGTTTCCAACTCGGGAGATCTTCTCTTTCTAGACCCAACTGTCTGTGTCCTCAAAGCAGGACATATCATTAAAATTTAGAGAATTATTCGAGGAGGACATGCCGCCTAGCTCGCTTCCGAAGAAGGTACAATAATGGAGCAGTAGGCCCATCAGAAACCAGATGGAAAGATATAACAATAAAATCAACAGAGTTACAAGATCTAAAGGGAGTAGAAAAAAAAGATAAAAAGGACCCGACTCCATCTCCATGTTTGAGCGAAGATTTGTTCAGTGTCATCGAGAATTTAAACAGGGGCCATGTTCATTTATGAATGCCTGTGTGTCGCATTGTTCGGCGGGATCACCCACTTCATTTAGTAACCATCTGCATTGCGGCAAGTACACCTGGGTTTTGACGCAGTTCAAATGACGCTTTTACCCTCATCTCCATGACCGCACGGTGTCGTTGGCTTCTGGGAGTTGCCTCCCCATTAACTCCCCATTTACTTTGCACGTCCTCGGGTCGCTGGGACTTCCCAGAAGAGATCCCTTGATTAGCTGAGAAGCCCAGAGACAGTCTGAAGGCCCACGGCCTCAGAGATATAACCACAGCATTTGGTAGGGGAGTAAGATTCTCCCCGTGCCTGTGGTTCTTGGGTGGCAATTAAAGCCACAGAAAGAGAGAAGGAAAAGGCCGCCTCTGGTGTAACAGAGGAGAGGGGTTAGATGTATCCAATGGAGTTCCAGTAGAAGGAGCTGTACACCTTGGCTTGTTTCACCACAACTCGGTCGATACCGTATGAAGGGCATAGTAGTTCTCACTTTTAGCCGTCGTTGTGTGTCTGTTTTAGCTGTGGTGGGTGATGGCGGACGGACCCATGCGGGGGGGGGGGGGGGGGGGGGAGGAGAGAGGGGAGGGGAGCTGTTTCTGTAGCACGCGAGGACACCCCTTCGAGCTGTAAGCACATGGGGGTTCTCTTGCCTATGCAGGGCCCGCACTACACTGGCACGGCCTTGAAAGCTCTCTAACCTATTCCTGTCCGTATACATACAGATGACATATCGTTGTTATTTGAAAACGAAGGCAAAATTCCAGCGATGCAAGCACACCCATGAAAGCTGCTTCTTCCAGATTGGCCATCAAACCAGCTACGTACATTCCCTGGAAGCATTGATGGGGCCATGTTCCTCTTGATTGGATTCAGTCGTTCCCAACTGTTCAGACACAGAGAGGGGAGGGAGGGCGCTGTGCGTGGTGGGCTCGCTCCACTGTATATCTGATGTGATCTGGTCCACCTCTTTGCTTCAGGGGTCATGTAGCTCATGGGCGTCTGAACTGAACTCATATGTTTAAGACCTTTCTTTTCTTACCCCTTCTCCTTGTTCAGGCTTGTTGGGCAATGGCGACTTCGAGCAGAAGCCCAGGAAGGAGGACATGAAGGGGACGGAGGTGATCGGGCGCCACGCCATCCCGGGGTGGGAGATCTCCGGCTTCGTGGAGTACATCGAGTCGGGGCACAAGCAGGGGGACATGCTGCTGGTGGTGCCGGAGGGCGCGTACGCCGTGCGCCTCGGCAACGAGGCGTCCATCAAGCAGGCCATCCAGGTGACCAAGGGGATGTACTACTCCATCACCTTCAGCGCCGCCCGGACTTGCGCGCAGGAGGAGAAGCTCAACGTCACGGTGGCGCCCGACTCCGGCGTCCTGCCCATGCAGACCATGTATAGCAGCAACGGGTGGGACTCCTACGCCTGGGCCTTCAAGGCCCCCGGCCCCGTGGTGGAGCTCATCATCCACAACCCCGGCGTCGAGGAGGACCCCGCCTGCGGACCCCTCATCGACTCCGTCGCCATTAAGGCGCTCTACCCTCCCCGGATGACCAACAGTAAGCTCTCTTCTGAACAGTTTAGCATGCTCTGTTTTTTCTCGTCCTGTTCCATGCATAATAGATTACGGAGTCGTACCTTGTCCCATTTACAACAATTAACGAGTTTTTATCGTGTGGAATTCCCAAACAGGAGTATGCTCGTCACATTTCCATGCACATATTAGGGCGGATTATAGATTTTATCATTCCACACACGCGCACACACGTAAACAGGGAGCTCAGAGTTTCCAGCTCATTCTGAGCTGACTCCACGACATCTATGAGGAGAGGTTGCCAGTTTCCTGCTTTGCCACCCGGCTTATCACTATTTTAACATCTCCCTCTGCCCATCACTTGGAGCAAAAGACAACAAAAATTTTTAAAAAAAAGCTCGCGCATGTGCATGTGCTTCTGCAAAGAGTCTGTCGGCAGGGTGGTTGGCTGGTTAATTGGTTAATCTATTAAGAAGCTAGATCTTAGATCTAATAGCCAGCAGCACGATACCCAGATGGATATTTGTAAACAATTCTTTCCTTCCTGTCGTCTGATTTCAAAAACAGTGAACTTGCTCAAGAATGGTGACGTCGAGGAAGGCCCATACGTGTTCCCCAACGCCCCCTGGGGCGTCCTCATCCCGCCCAACATCGAGGACGACCACTGCCCCCTCCCCGGCTGGATCGTGGAGTCCCTCAAGGCCGTCAAGTACATCGACGCCGCCCACTACTCCGTGCCGCAGGGGCAGCGCGCCGTCGAGCTGGTGGCCGGCCGGGAGAGCGTCATCTCCCAGGTGGTCCGTACCGTCCCAGGCAAGGTCTACGCCCTCACCTTCTCCGTCGGCGACGCCAACAACACCTGCGCGGGGTCCATGGTGGTGGAGGCCTTCGCCGGCCGCGACACCCTCAAAGTCCCCTACGACTCCAAGGGGCAGGGCGGGTTCAAGCGCGCCGTTCTCAGGTTCACGGCGACGGCCGCCCGGACGCGCATCATGTTCTTCAGCACCTTCTACCACACCAGGAGCGACGACATGAGCTCGCTCTGCGGGCCGGTCATCGACGACATGCGGCTGCTCAGCGTCCGCCAGCCGCGCCGCCTCCTGTGATTCTTGCTCTCTGTGAAGCGCCCTTCCGCTCCGTGGGGGTTTTAAATTAGAGGAGAAGGGTTCCCATGCATCATCATCTTCCTCTAATATACTTTAGATACCTGAATCTGTTGTAATGCCGAGGCCCGAGGGCACTTGTGTTGCGGAGAGTGATATATCGTCACCATGCGATAGCAAACTACATATATATTTATATGTGTGTTATATATATACATATATATATATATGTTTCTGAACTAGGGTGAGACTTGAAAGGGGCCAGAAAACTTAGAATGCAGGGATGCTTGGTCTCTGGTGTTCCCGTAGCAAAAGCCCAAGAATGTAATTTGCACTCTCTATGTTAAATTTTAACTGAGACATGTTAGTAAAGAAGGTAGTGTTATCAGAATCGGTTCGATCCTAAATTGATTTAGGAATCGGTCCGATTAAGGTCGATCCGATCTAATATTAAAGAATCGGATGAACTGCGGTTTAACCAGTGAATCGATCCGACCCAATTCATCATTTAAAATAAAAAAATAAATGTAAAAATATTTAGATATTCAAAATTATATGTATACGCGAATAAAATTATCTTATTATTATTGATTTGTTATTATTTATCATTTTATTTTAAAAATATTTGAAGTTTAAATATTTAAAAGAGTACAGATGTAAATAGTGAAGAGTGAAGACCAATGAAATATTACAAAATTTTAAGGTTACTTTATTTAACCATGTTATTGTTATTCTTTTACTTGTATAGTTACGTAATCATGACTAATAATTATACATGTATGTTTATTTATTTTGATCATTATATCTTATTTTTGAATATCTTAGGTTATAGAATCGGGTCGGACCATCTATCAATATTATGATAACATTACGATTCAAATCAGTTCGATTGAACGGTCCAACCGATTCGAACTGAACCAATTCATTGACCGATTCAGTTACCGATTCGGCTCTAATAATATTGAAAGAAAAATTTACAAAGCAGCTTGTTTTGAGCTATTGCCTGATGACATTATTTTTTTTTTATTTATTTGAATCCCACTGTAAAATTTAAGATTTTACACTCTCTCAAATAATGAAAGAGTTAAATATTTGAATTAAAGATCTTATGATTTCCTACGAAGTGAAGAACTAACTCGATTATCCAACTAATTCACCTGATGACACCGTTCTTTAGTTACAAGAAGATAAGAAATAAGGTTGATTCTATTTTTCTTAAAGATCTAGAATATTTATACTCACTGGATCAAGACCAGCCATAGAACAGGGAAAATCAAAGTTAATATTCAGATAAGAGAAGAGATCGCATCTTCAAATGATTCTTGACACACTTCACTTGGTTTAATAGGGATGTAGCAACTGTTGATAGCTTGCTCGTTGGCCGGCATCGGATTATGCATAGGGGTGTCAATGAATTGAGTCGGCCTGACAAGTTTACAAGTCGAACTTGATTTTGGATTGGGTTGTAAGGTTCTTTTCGGTAGATTCTTAGTCAGCTCTAAAAACTCGAATCGACTACGCCCACAGGATAAGTTTAGACTTTAAGTTCGGCACGTGAGTCGACTAGGCTCATTCTTCTTTTTTTCTCTCTCTTTAAAATTTAAAAATTATTTAATAAAAATTATTTTACTTAATTAAAAATTAAAAACTCTATTTTCAAATAAATTAAATAATTAAAATAAAAATTTTAATTAATTAAGTAAGATTATAAATTTTATATTATTAAATATATTATTTTTTATTTTTATCTAAATTTGTCAGTCGAGTTAGACTTTTATCGAATTTTATATTTTTGTAAAAATGTCAATCTCGATCTAACCAAACTCAACATAGCTGGAGTTCTAAGTTGAATTTAAATTTTAATATTGACGAGTCAAGTTCAGAACCACCACAATGATATGGGACATAGTAAAGCAAGCATTATATAATTTGATTGTTTCTAAGTTTCATGAAAGATACCTCCTAAAGATGTATACCTCGATAAGTCAATACCCATTGTGCATGCAGAATAGTATTTTAGGAATAGGCATGTGAGATTCAAGAAAAGTAAATGAGTAAACTTCAAATACTTCAACTCACCTTTGGAGTATTTTCTGTCCTATACGCCTTTGAAGTATTTATAGTCTTTTGCCCAGAACCAATCCTAGTGATTACAGTCTGAACATATTATCTGCCAGTGCCCTTTTAGAAGGAAAACAAAACATGACAAACATACAACCACCTTAAAACATCGTAACAGCACCCGTTTGCATGGTTCACCTCCATCGCACACGTGTGTGTGAGAGAGAGATATATATATATATATATATATTTTAAATTTGAAGGGGTAATTAATCTCAAGAAGTCAATTGATTTTGTAGAGATAAGAAAATGGTCGCTCAAATTTCATACCACATTTTTAATATTTATTTGTTGGGGAAGATCGTCCACCCACCCGTGGAAGCCTGCAAGCACTAAAAGAACGATGTCAGAAGGAGTCATGGACGTTATCCCAAGAGACATCATTCCGATGCTTAAGTCAGAACCTTGTTATGTGGGGATCAAGGGAGGATGGAGAGAGAGAGAGAGAGAGAGAGAGAGAGAGAGAGAGAGAGAGAGAGATGAGAGCCGATTGATCAAGCCTGGAGTGAGGATCGGACTTCCAAAAGAGTGTTCACCATGCCCAGCGAGTGTTCGGAGAGTGCTCGCTAGATTGAAAGAGTGCTTGGAAGCGAATCATGGCTCTCCTCTGTGAAAGGCGCTCTCTGTAGCTATTAGTCTATTGTAGCGTGCGTAAGAGTCTATCTCGCCGTGTCTGTACCTCTGTCCTTTATCGAAGGTCTATTTATACGAGTTGTCCTGACGGTGTAGGCCTATCTATTAACAGGAAATAGCATGAGTCGTGGAGTAACGTCTCCCCGCGATCGTGGGGAGTTTCCCGTTGAGCATCCGTTCCTCCGGATCGGACAGTCTTTTGACGAGTCTTACGACACCTGTGAGACGTGCTCGTCTTTACTGGAGTCGAGGCCGATGATGGCGGGAGTAACGTTCGGTCGTCCTAGGGTCATCCGGCGTCCGATATGCCTGGGTCGATGTCTCTCGTGGGCTGGCGAATCCGACGGCCGGCCCTATTGGGCCGCCTGGTGTGGGCCATGACTGTCGGGGACCCGTCATGCGCGTCACGGACCTTTGGCCAACACAGGCCTGGCGTCAACTGGCCACGCATAGGCCATATTGATTCTACCCTCCTCATATTTCATGGAGTTTTATGATATTACGAAGATCACAGGGTGGATTTAGGCCATATTACAGGGCCCATTAGTAGAATCCCAATACTAAAACTTGTACTTAACAGTGTGATTTCATTTTAAGTTTATTCCTATCTTCCCAAACTATAGAGTACGACAGCTATCAATATGGTTCAATGGATCGGAGATGGTGCCAGCAATAATTTGTCTAGGACAGCTTCTAATAAAAATATCAAAGTTCTGTCGTTCTTGTCGAAATTGGTATAAGAGTCAGGGATATGTAAGACAATCGTAAGAAAGCAATTTATTTTGCCAGCCAGGACTGGGCCCGAGCATATGTGGGCCCCTTCTACCCTAAAGGCCCACTTCTACACCGCTGGCCCTGAAGCCCACCTCTGTCATTTCCGTGAGGAGATAAAGGGGTAGGTAGCCTGTCACGTGAAGAGAGTTGGGCCGGTCCCACCCAACGCTGTTGACCCTTTCAAATAGGCCATTCGTTTCAAATAGGTCCAGTCCCTGAAAGAGGGTCTACCTTCTTGCAGCAAAGCAGTGCCTATAATGTAATTGCTTATCCCTTCCTAAATAATAGATAATTTATAGTGTTATCTAGATTTTAACCCCTACAATCTGTCATAGTTAAGGATCGGGCCTCCCTAATCCTAATATTTATTTTTAGACTACCTATAATTACCCATTTATTTTACAATGCCCATTTAAGTTTCCTTCCAAAAAAATGAAGAACTTATTTTTAAATTTATGAGATATTGATCGGATAACCAGAGATTTTTTTAGGAGTTATTGATTGGATAGTCAGAAAGGTTAATCTCTAAGCACCTTTTTGGTACGGGCTTAACCCTGTGGTAGTCCGGATTTTTTCTCAGAGTTAACTCTTTTTTGCTTTGACAGTCATAACAAGATAATATGGGTCAGAAAGAGATTAACTCTGGATTTTATGTTTCACCTAGAGTGAGCTTCATCAATTTATCCCTGGGTTAACCCCATAATCAATGCGCATTGACTCTCGTGCATCTCTCTCTCTCTCTCTCCCCTATTCATTGCCAATGAAACCGATTGACGACGTCGACGAAGACGAAGAAGATGCAGCTTCTGATGATGACACCCCATGCTGCCACCGATGATTCCCCTGCCACGCCGACAAGGCCCCCTCCTACCCACAATGCTCTCTCTCTCTATATATCTATCTATCTCACTGTTACAGGTGCCAAAGTTGACGCCACTGCTGACAAGGCCACCCCCCGCCGCTGATGATGCCACTAGCCCACCCTCCCCACACTGCCTTGCCCTGCTTCCGAGGGCGACGATGCCCTGCCCCATTTTCGGTGGAAGATGATGCCTTGCCCCTACTTCCAAGGGTGACAATGCCCTACCCCATCTCCGACAGAAGACGATGCCTTGCCCCCACTTCCGATGATACCTACGCCCCCCCCCCCTCGACACAGATGACGGCGCCCCTTGCTACCGTCAATGAAGCCCCCTGCCACAGCTATCGATGGCCCCTGCCCTGCCAGGGCCCCTCTCTCTCACTCTCTCTCATTCACCAGGGAGAAGGTGCACTGTAGCATGAACAATGTTATGAAAAAATATTGTTCATATCCTAAAATTTCTTCTTCTACTACTTTGGATCCATTCCCCTATCTTGATCTACTACTCTAGAGCAGCCTCTGTGTGGTGCTCCTCCATTGGATCCTCCTCTGTTTCTTGTTCAGAGGAGCTCAAGGAAGGCAACGAACCAGAGCTCGAGGAAGGCAGGGGGGTCTCGATGAGAGGAGTGGAAGGTGGGGACGACAAGGTAGCGGATGCCTTGTCCTCGATGGTGCTGAGCATCTACATTCTGATCTCCTTGGAGTATGTCTGTAGCATCCCAATCTATAGGTCGACAGCGACAGCAGGATTCACGAGGGCAAGGGCAGACACAACAAAGGCAACGAAGAAGGCCCCCTCTGAAGGGCGTTGGAAGGTGTCGGTGGACGTGATGGTGTCGTGTGTTCGGCCTCCCTCCGAGCTATGCTGCTGCTACCTACAGTGCACAGGTTAGAAAGAAAGAGATAAAGTGATCGCCAGAGACCTATACCTAGGCCTCACAGAAATGATGATCGTGGATGTCTTAGGAGTGGGGAGATGGTGGGTTCTTCTGTCCTCGCTCTCAACCGGCCAAGAACAAGGAGCTCTACGAGTCGATAATGAAATTCCTGCAAATTAACCAGCAAAAAGAAGAGACCATTAGACTATGGAAGTGTAGAATATGCTCAAATCAAATAGAAAAACGTGTAAATTGTGGTGATGGAACCGGGGAGGGGGGCGGAAAGGGAGATGGCCGAGACTTTCGACCATCAACCTTCCCTATATTTTGGATTGAAAAATCTCTTTAAATAGGGATTTAGGGAAGTCTATTATGCATGCAATGCAGTAAAATGAAGTAAAACACAGCAAGATAGAGAACAGGGAAGAGAGGACGGGGTTTGACCGTCGACCAACAGAGGGCGGCCAACCATGTTGTAATACCCCGGATTTTTTTCGGATCTTTTTCGGATCATTTTAGTGGGTCTCGGAGCGTATTTTATGTTTTACACATGTTTTTTCCTGATGCGCCTTCGGAACTCTGTGCAGGACAAATCGTGGCGTTCTCCGACTCCGGGACTGTACCGGCACGTTGTGTTCCTCCCGAGGATCCCTGAGGTAATTTTTTGTAATTTTTTGAATTTCTAGAATTTTCAGGTTTTCTATATATATTAACCTTTTCTCTCTCTCCCCTCTCATTTCTCTCTTCCCTCCCTCTCCCTTCTCTCACGCTCTCTTTCTCCCCTCTCTTCTCCGGCGGGTGACGGAGCGAGGCGGGGACGAGGTGGACGCGGCGTGGGCGAGGATGCGGGCGAGGACAGGCGAGGATCGAGGCGGTGGAGGCGAGGCGAAGCTTGGTGGCGCGATCGCGAGCCGGCGAGGGTTTCGCGGCGATTTCTTCGTGGATCGGCATCCACGGCGCGTCGTTTCTTCGGTGGATGTAGGGTGATGGACCCCCATCTCGTGCATTCCCTTTCCCGCGACTTTTGTAAGCCGTGGTGAGCCGAGCGGGCATATTTGAGGATTTTTGGGAAACTCCATATTTTTGGGGTTGAGCGTCGATCTGCCGTTTCATTGCGTTTTTGGCCGATCCAAGGCCATAGATGCATGCTAGGGGCTATTTGGGGGCTTCCCCCTTATTTTTCCCCTCTCCGGTGGAGGTATGGGGGCGTGGTGAAATTTTTGGGCCGTTTCCCGCCGTAGCGTTCTCGAGACGGTGTGACGGTCGTTCCAGTGACCGTCACAGTGTGTAACGCGCCTGGGCAGGTGCGTTACGCTCCCTTTGTTTTGAGTGTTGGCGTTCGTGGGCCTGACGGTCCCACGATAGACCGCCATCGGGCTGTGACGCCCTAGTGCTAGACCGTCACAACGTTTCGATCGTGGTTTATGACCGTTGGGGTCACGAGTCTCTGACGCGCCTAGGTAGGACCGTCAGAGCACTGTGACGCCCCTGAATGGGAGTGTTAGAGCTGACGCAGCCCATTCTTCTGACGCGCCAATGTTGGTCCGTCAGAGACTGTGACGCCCCGAGTGGAGTGCGCCACAGCCGATTTCTTCTTGCCTTCTGACGCACTATGTTGGGTGCGTCAGGGCATGTGACGCACCAGGGTCGGCGCGTCACAGCCGGTGTTGCCCCTCTCGAGTAACGCTCCTGTGTTGGACCGTTAGAGTGCTGTGACGGTCGAGGCTTGGACCGTTACAGCTTGTGACGGCCCAAGATTAGACCGCCAGGCACTGTGTTGCACCGAAGTGGTTCTCCGTGCTTACCGCGTTCGTTTCGTGTTGTGTAGGTCCCTAGTCGACCCGGTTGGGACCCAGTGGTCGACCTGTGGTCTTATGAATGTCCCAGACACCCCGAGGGTTCTGCGTCCGTGTTTTGAGGGTGTCGGGAGAACCGTGCTATCTCGATTAGCGTGCCCATAGGTGTGGTGGATCTAGGTGATCCCACGGGTTTCGGGCTTTCCTGCTACGCTCGATCGAGTCACCGTGTATCGGTGTGTGTGCGGTGGGGTCTCCCCCGCATGTCCTGAGTTTCTTTGAAAAAATGATTCCCGCGTGGGCCATGTGTTTGGCCTTGGACTGCGAGTCCAGTTATCCGGCCTGGGGCTGGAGGTTTCCCGCCTCCCCTGAGATGGGGAATCGGCGTGGGGGCTTGTATGCTGCCCTGGGAATCGTGCTTCTGCGTTTTCTGCGTGGCCGAGGGTGTGGCCATGGACAGTAAGTCCCATTTTTTTCTCCGACCGTGGTCACCGTGCGACGGTGCCGGTACGTGGGATGGTCCCCGTACGTCGTCGAGTTCGGACATTGTTTTCCGTTGACTTGAGAGTCTACTCCTTGACCCTCCACTAGTCGTAGCCTGCTTACACGCGTGTGGTCCCACCAGGGAGTGGTGGAGAGACTACCCTGAGGATGGTTTTAGACTGGTTTCCGTCGGGCCCCTCGTCGTTAGCCAGAGTCCGGCTATGGGGAAAAACTGGTCAGAGGGCCAGACCTAGGACGCATGGTCTGTGTAATATCCCGGACCTTTCGGATCCTTCTTCGTGGGTCCCGGATCTGGTTTTCGGAGCGTCTGGCTCTGTTATGTGTTTGAAATTTCGTTTCGGACATCTTTCGTGTTCGGATCGGTGCCATCCGGAGTCATTTCGGAGGCCCGGAGGCGTTCCGCGGCTTTTTCGCGTGTGTTTTCCGATTTCCGGTGTCTGTTTCGGCTTTTTCTTCGGAAGCTCGCTGCGGGCGAACCGGGCGGTTCACCCGGGCACGAGTGGTACCGTTGCGATCGGTGCGTTCCGAAGATTTCAGAAATATATTTTTCTATTTTCGATATTTTTTCGAAAAATCAGATTTTCTATTTAACCCTATTTCTTTTCTTTTTCTTTTCCACCTTCTCTTTCTTCTTCTTCTTCTTCTTCTTCTTCCTCCTTCCTTCCCCAACCGTGACCTCCCTCTCTGCCTCTCTTCCTCCCGTTCGAGCGCGGCTAGCTCCTCTCCGGCTGCTGACAGCGGCGGGGCGACGGCGCGGCGACGTGGGCGGCGGTGAGGCGATCGTGGGGACGTGCGGTGCTCGTGGGAAGCTTGAGGAACGAGGGTTTTCCAAAGCGTTCTTCGCGATTCGTGGGTGATTCGGCGGAGCATTCGCTCCATTGAGGTAGGGTGACGTTCCTTAGCCTCTTGCCGTTCAATCCCGTGATTTGTAGGCCGCGGGGTGGCCGAGAGGGGCGTGTTTGAGCTTTTGGGGGTTTTTCCATGATTTGGGGAGAGCTCACCCGATCTATGGATTTGATGCATGATTTCGTGTTTTGATGGCCTAGGATCATGCTAGGGGTCCCCAGGGGTCTTCCCCTTTGTTTTCCCCCTCTCCTGTGGAGGCATGGGGGCGTGGTTGATTTTTTTTGGAGTTTCTACCGTTTTCCGCCGCGGACTGAGAACGCGCTATACTCCAGTAGCGCGTTCTTGTTCGTAGCGCTGCCCCGATGGGGCGCGTTCATCGGAGAAGATGAACAGGAGGCGGTTCCTGTCGCGCTATGGGGTCCTAGCGCGACCTGCCTTGTCGCGCTAGGGGTCCCTAGCGCGACCTGTCTTGTCGCGCTAGGGGATCCTAGCGCGATGTTTCCTGTCGCGCTAGGAGGCCCTAGCGCGATCTTCCCTGTCGCGCTAGGGAGTCCTAGCGCGTTCTGTCCTGTTGTTGGGTGTTCCTCTTGGGCCGTGTGTGTGTCCTGAACACCCCGTGGAGTTCCGTGACCGTGTCTTTGGTGTCCGGAGGTTCCGTTTGCCTTGGTCATGAGTTTGGCCGTGGGCGGTGCGTCCGTTTTTCTCCGACCGTGGCCCCCGTTTGACGGAGCTAGTGCGTGGGGTGATTCCCACACGTTGTCGGACTCGGACGTCGTTTTCCGTTGACTTGAGAGTCTACTCCTTCAGTGACCCTCCACTAGTCGTAGCCCACCAGTACGAGGTGCTGGTCTCACCTGGGAGTGGTGTACGGGCACCCACCTTTCGAGACGGTTTGTGGACCGGTTACCGTAGGCCCCTCGTCGGTAGCCAGAGTCCGGCTACGGGGGAAAATCGGTCAGAGGACCAGACCTAGTGACGCATGGTCTGTGTGTGCACACGTGGTTGGGGGCAGTTGGACCCACGTCGACGGGCGTGACCCCAGCTAGTTACTTGTTCGTGGTTACTTGTACGGTGTCTGCGCCTTAGGTAGGACCTACCACGTCAGGCGGTTCACCTGCGGTGCGGTGTAAGACGTCAGGGGACGCTTCCGGCTGTGCTTCTAGTGGGTGGTACTCCTATCGAGTACGGAGTGTCAGACTGTCAGTCGTGTGTTTCCGACCTTCGGAATTTTTCGGTTTGGCCGTTGAGCTTCGATTTTTTTTACCGTGGCACGTGTGTCGGTTTGCGTGCCGTAGGGTCTTATCTTGTAGAGTACAGGGCTTTCCTTTCCGAGGTACTCTCCTACCGCTAGTGTAGTGGTCTCTCGTTTTATGAGGTAGGGTTTGAGTGATCCCTACTGAGTCTTGTTCCGAGACTCATTCCCTGCGTGTTTTCACCGTGTTTCAGGTAAGGCGCCACCTTCGGGGAGCGCGTCGGGGGTGCAGCGTGGTGCGGGTGCCCAGAGGTAGTGCCAGAGGTCAGAGCCGGGGGATGTCCCGAGTAGCTGTACTTTCCTTTCTTGTCACTGTACCAGTCGTGGACTATTGTTATTGTTGTTAATTTCTATTGTGGACCATGTAATTTGTTAATTTATTTTCTGCTTAATATTATAACTGTTTAATTTCTGCAATTATCTGTGATGCTTGTGTAGTTTCCACACCATCCTTTTAACCCTTCCGAGTCTTCGGGCTCGTGGGTGGCGGTACGAGTCTCGGGTTATCGGGCCTTCCCGGTAATCGGATTCTCGGGTCGTTACAGTCTGTGTGTGCACACGTGGTTGGCGGCGGTCGGACCCACGCTGACGAGCGTGACCCTAGCTTGTCACTCGTTGTGTTTCTTGTGCGGTGTCCATGCCTCTGGTAGGCGCTACCACGTCAGGCAGTTCACCTGCTGATGTGACACCACTATGGAAAATGCAGCAAGCAAATACAAACTTAGGACCTAATTCGCAATCACATTCAAAGGGCGCCGAGACTATGTTGAAGCTACTAACGCACCGTGCGCACGCGATTCCCGTGGTGACTCGATGATGCCGAGTCGAGGTGATGGAGATAGCCCCTGGTTGGATAGAGGACCAACACCACTTTAATTATCCCTCCCGAAGGTTTGAACGCCCAAAAACAAGGGTGGCCGGATGCCTTGAGGGCACGGGATCACTCGCTCACTTATAGCCACGGTGACCACACTGAAAGGTGGCGCCGGGATCGGGCACTCACTCTCCTACCGGCGGATAAGCGTCGCGGATATTAAATGAACAAGTGAAGGAAGCAAGGGTAGTAGGCTCACCTGGTTGGTTTGAAGAAACCAACCCCGGTCGGAGACGAGGGCGAGCGGGGAAGTGTGATTCCCCGCACACTGCGCCGATGAAGCTTCGAACCTGCTTAACAGTACAAGCACTACACCTCGCGCAGGAGGGTGATCTCGGGGGTGGGAATTAAGTGATTACAAACAAACACTACCTCCCACAGGGAGGGGCGGTAAGCCGGCCAGGCGAGGGGGTGAGAAAAGCTTTGTAGCTCACGGTGGGCAACCGCTTCCAACTAGGTCCGCTGGCTGTGGATGCTGATAGGCGGTTGGTGTAGTCCCTGTAGATCTCGGCTCGAAATTTTGCCGATGACGAGCCCAAAGGGGATCTTCTCGTAACTAGAACCTGAGTGCTCCTGATTTATTTCGATTTATTCTGACGTCGTGGGTGGTCGCAGTGGAGATCTGAGTAGAGCTGCAGAACCTGGGACGGGGGACTCCTTGTTTCTGTCTGCCTGTTGCAGAAGTTACCCCGGTCGCTCCTGGACGCCGATTCACGAACCGTCAGAGTCGCTGGATCCGCGAACAAAGCTTCTGCACAGCAAAACTGACGGCAACACCTTCTGAGGTCGGGGTGGACAGGGGGACGCCGTTGAGTAGGACCTGGTCGCTGCAGACTGCAGGAGACAGACCCGCGCGACTGTGGGAGAAAATTTGGAAATCTGGCTCCTGGATGCCGAATGTCGTTCCGTTTCTTGCTTCTGGTCGTGGACGGATGGAGGAAGAATTTTGAAGAAGCGAATTCAGCCTGATTCCTCCACGGTTAGCCGTGGTGCAGTAACGAACCGGGCTGCAGAATCTGGTCACAGCGGCTACCAGAAACGGACGGTGGATTGCAGAAGTTGTCTCGGCCGCTCCCGGATGCCGAATCTCGAGCCGTTAGAGTTTATGGAACCTTGGACAATCCCTCGGTGCTGCAAAACTGACGGGGAGGCCGTCCGTGGTCGGGGTGGACTGGGGGATGCCGAGTAGTGGCGGCAGGTCACTGCCCACTGTGGGAGACAGACCCGACCAGTCGAGGGAGAAAGACCAGAACTCTGACCTCCGGATGGCGAACGCAGTTCCGCTTCTTGATCCAGAAAGAGGGCCGGTGGAGGAAGATATTTGTAGAAGAGCTTGTGGCTTGAATCTTGCACCGTCGGCCGTGGTGTAGCGTTGAACAGGCTTCAGGAACTCTGCTGATGGAGCTCTGCGCAGTCGGGGGAGATTGGCTCTCCCGGACAGCCCCAAACTCGGAACGGGACGAGATCACCTCGCCTGCGAAGACGACTGGACGCCCTTTCCAGAAAGGTATGATACACCTCTGGATGTCGCCGTGTGAATCCGGGGAAGCTTCTGCAAGTCGTACCTTCTTCTGCTACCTGCAGACTAGCAAGGAGAAGAGGGGAAGATGGTGGTGGATCGGCCTTAGCAAGAGGGGAAGAGGGAAGGGGTGGCTTGGAGCGAACTTGGGAGGAGGGGGGGGTGGTATGGTCGACCTAGGGAGGTGAAGGGGCTTCTTGGGGAGGGGAAAGGGCCCTTGGGAGGTGGAAGGTTGTTTGGGGAAGGGGGAGGGATGCCTTGGGAAGGTGAAAGGGTGCTTTGGAAGGTGGAAAGGTGCCTAGGGGAAGGGGTTTCCACCTAGGGGTTGGAGGGGGAATTGAATGAGTGTATAGGGAAGGGGGAGGGGTCTTAAAGAAAGGTGATTAGGGAGGAGAGAGAGGGGATTACGAATTTTAGAGAGAGGGAGAGAACTAGAGAGAGAGGGAGAGAACTAGTGGGAGAGAGAGAGGCACTCAAGTGGCAATTTTCTGTTCAATATCTCATTAACCACAATAGGAGGGGTTAGGGCCCTATTTATAGGGAAAACCCCTTTTACACATAGGTCCTTGACATATCACACACTAACACAAAAGCCAAGGGGAAGGGGGGGTGCGCCCATGGGCCTAGCCCAATGGCATGGGCCCATTAACAAGCACAACTACTCATGTGACTCAACTAAGGACAATTAATTAAAAACCTAGATTTTAAGACTCAAATAAAAGACAAAAGTACATGATAATGACTCAAATAAAAGGGAAAAACCACACAGTGACCTAGGGATAGATAATAAGATCCACTCCGGATGAAGGACGGCTCCTAGCTGCCCCCGGATGGGAGGGAAGTGCCAAGCCATAGGGAGTCGCGAGTGATGTCCTCATCAATTCCCCCGGGCTGGAAAAAGCTCGACTCTGTCGAGAAAAGGCCCTCCCTTCTGCGGTGCTGCTCAAGGAGATCGGGGGACAGCTGTTGGAGATCCTCCCGGCTTACCCAGATATCGTCCGAGGGTGGTCGTCCTTTCCACCTGACCAGGTAGCGCTCATACGCCTTGCTCCTTGTGATGGTAACCTGTTCATCCAAAATCTGCTCCACTTTATCGCGCCGATTTCTCAAATGGGGTTGAGCTCTCTGAGGTGTGGGGGCGCTCTCAAAGGAGGGAGAAGGCTGGAGTTCCTCACTGGGTGTCACCGTGGGGCCCTTGTGGGGCACCAGGTCAACCACATTGAATGTGGGGCTTACTTCGTACTCTTCAGGGAGGTCCAACACGTAAGCATTGGTGCCAAGGCGTCTCAGCACCTGGAAGGGGCCAGCTCCATGCGACCTCAACTTTGAAGTATTCCCAGGGAACAACCTCTCAGTTCTCACCATCACAAAATCACCATTTTGGAATTCTTGGTGGCGGCGGTGTGAGTCAGCAGACTTCTTGTAAATCTCGTTGCTTTTGTTGATGTGTTTGCGAATGTTTTCATGCAGCTTTGTGGATGTAGGCTCACTAGTGGGTAAAGGGGGTCCTGGACAACCAAATGTGGACCTATCATGCAGTGGTGTTATGTGGACTTTGATGGACCTAGGGGGACCGGGACATCCATAGGTGAGACTATCATGTACAGGAGTGTTCATTGCCGGGGGTCTGGGACATCCATATGGGGTTCTGACATGTGAGTGTTTCCTAACACGGTTGACTGCAAAAGGGGGACCTGGACACCCAGATGTGAACCTATCATGTATCAGTCCTAGTGCGTGAGTGACACAAATGAGGTGACTAACCTGTCCACATGATGCAAAAGATTGTGACACATGGATTCCTATCAAGATGATCCTATCCGTGAGATTTGGGGGTTTCCACTCATGGGGATCAAAGGGGTCCCAGAGAGTGGACATCTTGGGATGGGTAGATTCCTCACTTTCTAGGTGGATGTCACCCTTGGTCATGGCTCCTATGGTGTGGGCTAAGTTTTGGAATGGGTGGGTTAGGTTTGTCATGGTGTGTGAGGGTAGGAAAAGGTGGGTGGGGGTGGGTAATGAGACTATGTCCCATGGGTTCTTTGGCTTCCATTGGGAGGGATGGAATGGGTCATCTAGGGGAGAGAACTCTTGGTCCTCATGGCCTTGGGAGGGGAAGTCTTGGTTTATCATGGTAGGTTGTGGTAGGAAAATGTTGGGGTTGAGTATGGTGGGTGGATATAGGAAGGGATCAAATGGGTCATGGTATGGGTTACCTAGAAACTCTAGGTCCTCAAAGTCAACCAAAGGTGGGGGGTCATCCTCCTCTAATGACGTGATTGGGCCGGTGTAGTGAGTGGGTAGATCGGCCAATATCCTAGGGACCAAGATGGTTGGAGAGTGGACTGGGATGGGTTCCTCTTCTATGGGAAGAAGGATAAGGAGATCACTAGTGTAGCTCCCAACGGTGCAGACTGAGGTGATAGACCCGATGCATGGGTGGATGAGGTCAAGGTTCTTGGGTCGGTCTGTTCCTATGGTTAACAAACAAGTCAGTTCAAGTTGCCACTTTAGGCCTTTGACAAAGTCTTCCCAACACTCAACCTTGTAGAAGGATTGGATTATGGTGTGTGAGATGTTGATGGGTGTTAGGGGGAGGTGTTGTTCCATGGGAGGGTAGACATGGGGCAGGATAGGGTGAACCGGACTTTCCTCTAGCCATTTAGCCAGGGGCTCACTTATGACGAGTTCACTCCTATTTAGAGAGGGTGGTGTAAAAGGTGAAGTTCTTCCTTTGGTTTGGGCACGGGTTTCCTCCAAGGTGTCCACCACTATGATGTCGGGGGTGGGAGTCATGGGTTCCTCAACCAAGGAGGTGAGATGGTCCTTTGAAGGTGGAGTGGTGAGGGTAGGCGTGTGGTACCCCCGGGGTGGGAGGTAAAGGGGAACTTGATTTGACATTGGTAAGGGGAGGAGTGGAGGCCTAGGTTGGGGTTGGATAGGGGTTGGTAGTGGAAGATGGATGGGTTGAGACGGACTGGGTTGATCAGTTTTTGGAGGGATGGTGGTGGCCATCATGGGCCTAGGGGGAGTAGACATGGGGTCCACATGGGTTGGAATGGTGAGGGTGGAGTGAGCCATGACGCTTTCTTCTCTTAGGATGGGAACTTCGTGGCTCAACCCCTGATTTTGTGATTCATATTCTTCTTCCCACTCGGGGGAGGTCTCATATTCCTCAACCTCAATCTCATCCCTTTGTGGTGTAGGGGTCTTGCTCTCTAAGGGAATGGGATGGCCTTTTGGCGATGGGATGGTGTAAGTTGGACTTACTTGGGGTGTTGGAGTTTGAGCCCTAAGGGAGGTGAAGATTTCCTTAAACTCAATCCTTAGTTCTTCTAGGGAATCTTGGGGTCTTTTGGGCGGTGGGGTGTAGTGGGAGGTGTTGGTCCTAGTGGAGGTTCTAGATGGAATGGGCGGAAATGGGGTTGTGGGAGGGCTTCCCAGGTGGGTAGGGGAATGTCGGGGAGCATAGATCTTTCTAAGTTCACTCTTCATTTCTTTCCATGAGTAAATGGGTTCCTGCCCCAAACTCTTATAAATCTCTCTTTGTGTTCCCACATCTTCTTAGCTAGACCCCGAAGTCGTGCCTTGGCCCTACAGACTCTCTCGGACCCAAATACCAAAGTACTCTCAAATTCCCTTTCCATGGTATTCTCCCATCTAAGGTAGGCATGAGGATTTCCATCAAAGTATAGGTACTCATCCAAAATGTAGTCCATGTGGAGGGGGTCATTCGGACCATGTGACCAGCGAGGGGTATGCATGATGATTGGGTGACAAATGCTATGGCCCTAGGACAAGACTTAGTAGAGACAAGTCTAGAACTTGCTCTGATACCAACTGATGTGACACCACTATGGAAAATGCAGCAAGCAAATACAAACTTAGGACCTAATTCGCAATCACATTCAAAGGGCGCCGAGACTATGTTGAAGCTACTAACGCACCGTGCGCACGCGATTCCCGTGGTGACTCGATGATGCCGAGTCGAGGTGATGGAGATAGCCCCTGGTTGGATAGAGGACCAACACCACTTTAATTATCCCTCCCGAAGGTTTGAACGCCCAAAAACAAGGGTGGCCGGATGCCTTGAGGGCACGGGATCACTCGCTCACTTATAGCCACGGTGACCACACTGAAAGGTGGCGCCGGGATCGGGCACTCACTCTCCTACCGGCGGATAAGCGTCGCGGATATTAAATGAACAAGTGAAGGAAGCAAGGGTAGTAGGCTCACCTGGTTGGTTTGAAGAAACCAACCCCGGTCGGAGACGAGGGCGAGCGGGGAAGTGTGATTCCCCGCACACTGCGCCGATGAAGCTTCGAACCTGCTTAACAGTACAAGCACTACACCTCGCGCAGGAGGGTGATCTCGGGGGTGGGAATTAAGTGATTACAAACAAACACTACCTCCCACAGGGAGGGGCGGTAAGCCGGCCAGGCGAGGGGGTGAGAAAAGCTTTGTAGCTCACGGTGGGCAACCGCTTCCAACTAGGTCCGCTGGCTGTGGATGCTGATAGGCGGTTGGTGTAGTCCCTGTAGATCTCGGCTCGAAATTTTGCCGATGACGAGCCCAAAGGGGATCTTCTCGTAACTAGAACCTGAGTGCTCCTGATTTATTTCGATTTATTCTGACGTCGTGGGTGGTCGCAGTGGAGATCTGAGTAGAGCTGCAGAACCTGGGACGGGGGACTCCTTGTTTCTGTCTGCCTGTTGCAGAAGTTACCCCGGTCGCTCCTGGACGCCGATTCACGAACCGTCAGAGTCGCTGGATCCGCGAACAAAGCTTCTGCACAGCAAAACTGACGGCAACACCTTCTGAGGTCGGGGTGGACAGGGGGACGCCGTTGAGTAGGACCTGGTCGCTGCAGACTGCAGGAGACAGACCCGCGCGACTGTGGGAGAAAATTTGGAAATCTGGCTCCTGGATGCCGAATGTCGTTCCGTTTCTTGCTTCTGGTCGTGGACGGATGGAGGAAGAATTTTGAAGAAGCGAATTCAGCCTGATTCCTCCACGGTTAGCCGTGGTGCAGTAACGAACCGGGCTGCAGAATCTGGTCACAGCGGCTACCAGAAACGGACGGTGGATTGCAGAAGTTGTCTCGGCCGCTCCCGGATGCCGAATCTCGAGCCGTTAGAGTTTATGGAACCTTGGACAATCCCTCGGTGCTGCAAAACTGACGGGGAGGCCGTCCGTGGTCGGGGTGGACTGGGGGATGCCGAGTAGTGGCGGCAGGTCACTGCCCACTGTGGGAGACAGACCCGACCAGTCGAGGGAGAAAGACCAGAACTCTGACCTCCGGATGGCGAACGCAGTTCCGCTTCTTGATCCAGAAAGAGGGCCGGTGGAGGAAGATATTTGTAGAAGAGCTTGTGGCTTGAATCTTGCACCGTCGGCCGTGGTGTAGCGTTGAACAGGCTTCAGGAACTCTGCTGATGGAGCTCTGCGCAGTCGGGGGAGATTGGCTCTCCCGGACAGCCCCAAACTCGGAACGGGACGAGATCACCTCGCCTGCGAAGACGACTGGACGCCCTTTCCAGAAAGGTATGATACACCTCTGGATGTCGCCGTGTGAATCCGGGGAAGCTTCTGCAAGTCGTACCTTCTTCTGCTACCTGCAGACTAGCAAGGAGAAGAGGGGAAGATGGTGGTGGATCGGCCTTAGCAAGAGGGGAAGAGGGAAGGGGTGGCTTGGAGCGAACTTGGGAGGAGGGGGGGGTGGTATGGTCGACCTAGGGAGGTGAAGGGGCTTCTTGGGGAGGGGAAAGGGCCCTTGGGAGGTGGAAGGTTGTTTGGGGAAGGGGGAGGGATGCCTTGGGAAGGTGAAAGGGTGCTTTGGAAGGTGGAAAGGTGCCTAGGGGAAGGGGTTTCCACCTAGGGGTTGGAGGGGGAATTGAATGAGTGTATAGGGAAGGGGGAGGGGTCTTAAAGAAAGGTGATTAGGGAGGAGAGAGAGGGGATTACGAATTTTAGAGAGAGGGAGAGAACTAGAGAGAGAGGGAGAGAACTAGTGGGAGAGAGAGAGGCACTCAAGTGGCAATTTTCTGTTCAATATCTCATTAACCACAATAGGAGGGGTTAGGGCCCTATTTATAGGGAAAACCCCTTTTACACATAGGTCCTTGACATATCACACACTAACACAAAAGCCAAGGGGAAGGGGGGTGCGCCCATGGGCCTAGCCCAATGGCATGGGCCCATTAACAAGCACAACTACTCATGTGACTCAACTAAGGACAATTAATTAAAAACCTAGATTTTAAGACTCAAATAAAAGACAAAAGTACATGATAATGACTCAAATAAAAGGGAAAAACCACACAGTGACCTAGGGATAGATAATAAGATCCACTCCGGATGAAGGACGGCTCCTAGCTGCCCCCGGATGGGAGGGAAGTGCCAAGCCATAGGGAGTCGCGAGTGATGTCCTCATCACCTGCAGTGCAGTGTAAGACGTCAGGGGACGCTACCGCCTGTGCTTCTAGTGGGAGATACTCATGTCGAGTCGTGAGTGACAGACCGTCAGTCAGTCTCTGTGACTTCGCCCTTCGGGTTCTTGGTCGTGTTGACCGTTGAGTTCCGGTGTTTCACCGTGGCGCGTGTGTCGGTTTTCGTGCCGCGAGACTAGTGCTAATAGCTTTACCGAGGTTGCGTCTTGTTGTGCAATATCCGGGACCGGACAGTCGATGTTGCACCTTGGACAGCGTGTCCAGGTTGGCCGTGTCCTGAAAGACATGCCTCTACGGCGGGGCTGCTGTGGATTTTTACTTCGGTAAGTGGTACTAGTGTGGTTCGGTAGCCCCGACCGCGAGATCGGGGTGTGTTTCTGGTACAGTAGGAGTAGCTGTAGTGCCGAGTTTTGACGGGCCACCGGTTTGCTGTTCCTACTGTAGTTGTAACTTTCCTTTCCGCTACCGCCGTGGTTTCTGGTTGGGGTTCCGCTGTGGTTTCTCGGGTCGTTACAAATGTTGCCTTCAAAGAGGGTGGGCGGCCATGTCGATGGCCGTCCTCAACTATGGGTGAAACTCCTCCGCAGGCAGACCTGATTCTCCCGTGGATGAAGCTCTTCGCGGAGATGGAGGTGAGGAGGTCTCTCCGAGCTGCAGAACCTCTTGAACTCTCTCCTTCCCCAAAGAATGTCCAACCCTCTCTCACGAAGTCTTTCCCCCCTCAGATGGTTCGGAATGGGCCTTTTGTATGTGGGGGATTTCCCTCCATGAAAAACATTTGAAAGTGGATTACGTGTAAGCTATGTGAGTCTCGAATCCCCCCGGAGTGGGAGTAGTTTCGAAGGACGTGCCCGGAGTGGGCGGATCGTGGGTTTGACGGGCGGTTGCCAGAAGGTGGCCAGGTCGATGGCCTTCTTGGGAGCTAGGCGGCCAGGTTAGTGGCCTTCTTGGAATGGGGTAGGCGGCCAACTATCTAACCTTCTTGAGGTGTGGGCGGCCAGGTCGATGGCCACCTAGGGACCTGGGCGGCCAAGAAGGTGGCCTTCTAGGGAGAGAGTTAGGCGTCCATCTATCTAGCCGCCCAGGGTGTTGGGCAGTGTCAAGACTTTGGCCTTCTTGGGGAATCAATTGATAACGTCGAGAATCATATATAATACCCCAAAAAATTCACCCCAGGGCTCACGCCCCCGAACCCCCAACCTTACGGGCAGGGCGGCGCTGCCTCCCTGCAACCCCCCGCCAACTTACCGCGAAGTTGGATTTGCGAAGGAACAGGGTGGAGACTACCTAAACAAGGATAAAACCCCACGCTCTCAATCAACCAAGGAAAAAGGTGTCACTTCTATGGTGGCTACACAAGGTCCTCGGGATGTCCGAAATCAGGCATCTACACCCTCCTCGATTTGGCGCGTGATAACGATAGCCTTATTGCCGGGGATGGTGCCGTAGCGCTTGGACATGATGGACTCCTTGGCGAGGGTTTCCATTAGGTGGTTGATCACCACGTCATGATTGCACTGCAATGACGGCCAAATGGTGAAAGTCATGTAACACTCTCAAATATAACTAAGTTGTACTCTATATATCCGAGACGCCTTTTGAAGTATCGTCTCAATTCTTGTAAAGAAGTCTATACATAAGCGTGCTTAATAGGGAATAGTATTGGGATGGGTGACCTCCTAGAAAGTCTCCCATTCTGAAGTTAATCATTGTTAGAAAGGGAAAAATCGTAAAACCGATAAACCAAAGTGATCGTGAAACCGATAGGTCAAAGTGGATAATACCTCGACGGTGTAGAGTACGGGACATGACAGAATAATATCAGAATCATACTTAGCCGGAAGTGTGGGAACTTAGTGACGTGCATGAGAAAGTATTACGTTATGAGAACCACCTCTTAAACTCTCAATGGGACAAGGTGTTACATAGTGGGAGTCACCTCTTGAATCTATAGGGGCCATCTCTAGAATCCTACTTGTATGAGTGTTTGATTGCGCTATTTGTGTCCAGCGACAAAGACGTCGCCCATATAAGAGAGATAGATTGGAACATCTTCAAATATAGTTAAATTGTACTTTATATACTTGAGGTGTCTTTTGAAATATTAACTCACATATAGCAATATACTGAATAAATAAATAAATATATAAATTCCAAGTCTTTCTTTTTCCCTCACAACATTTATTCCTGGACTAATAGAGGTTGAGTTTACATATACATATGGGTAATCCGGACACATGGTGCAGCTGACTTCAGTTCAACCCCAAACTCAAGAGGGTAATGGGTTTGATTCTTGTTTGTCTCCCCTCCTGAAGAATCAATTTTAACGTATTATCTCAACCCCAACTAATTACACATCTATAGCGTGTATTTAATAAATAATTATTTTTAAAAAAAAATTATGGGGTGAGACCTAGTCCCCCCATTTTAATCTACAAGTTACACACCTTGATTCGACGATTTTAAAAAAATTAAATTAAATTGTATTTAAAAATTAAATCTAACAGTATTTATTAAATCTGAATTTTACTTCTAATTTTTTTTTAGACCGTAAGAGGAGGGATGTACATATTACGGTACGTTAATAAGACGTTGAATCTATTGTTATAAAAAAATTCAAAATAAATAATTTACTTAATGCAGCCTACACATTTTTCATATCTGAACACGGCATCATCCCGTCAAATCCAACTCACAGACTCGTCGTGTGATCCGAGATGCCGAAACACGGCGAAAGCGGCGAGGAATATGCCCCCGAGTTCCCGGCCGCATCCTTCCGCGGCACTTGGCCCACCCCACTCCACGCCGTCCCTGGACTCGAGGTCATTTTCGTCAAAAACCCTTCTCGGCCCTTCCCATCTCCCCCCACAGATCTGCAACAGGAAACATTGAGCTCTCGCTCGTGGTTTTTCCCATCAATTTTTTTCCCGTGCCATGAAATCGTCAGCTGTTCTGCTTGTTGTTGCACAAGGAGTCGAGATTTTTCCCTTTTTTTATATATCGTCAAGCTACATTTTTTTTGTATGTCACCAGCCCACCGATTTCTCCACGGATCTGCCGGAAATCTGCTGTTTTTTTTTGTCCCACTTTTCCTTCCCCAATTTTGGATCCCATCGCGCTACTTGATGTCTTTCTCCCCGAGGATTCGAATCAGACAACAAGAGAAGCAAATTGCAAGAAAAGAGAAACAACAACATGAGCTTCGAACATGTGAAATATTAAAATGTTGAGGTCAGGTTAGGACTTGGGACCCATACAGTGCTACCTCTGCAAGCATAGAACGCAGCAGAGGAAGGAAAGTTTTCGAAGATGTCCATCCAACAGGGAAAAAAAGCGAAAAAAACTTCAACAGGAACACACTGAGGGGTGGGGGAGGGGCAGGGCGAAGGAATTAAATCTTGTGGTCATATACAAATGGATTGGAAAGCTTTCACTAACAGCATGACCGGATCGCCACCATTCAGCTCATCATGGACCGGATCTGGCCGCCCGATCGGCCCACTGAGTTCTTGTGTAGATAGAAATCAAGAGGGAAAAATCAGCAGAAGAAAAAGGGGGAAACGACTACGAAATCAGTATTGTCGACGGATTGCTGTGGCCGGGGAAGAGGGAGCCCGTCCGCCTACTGGCCGGATCGGCGGGAGAAGTCGGAGGCGAGCCGGGAGGCGATGGAGGAGTGGTACATGACGTCGTGGAAGGTGGACGTCTCCGCCATCATCATCCGCAGCCGCCGCGCCTTCTCGTCCGTGAACGCCACGGACCGCCGCGCCTTCTCGTCCGTGAACGCCACGGACCGCCCCCCCTTCCCTCCCCTTGCCGCCGGCCCCCCCACGTCCGCCGCGGCGGCGACGGCCTTGCCCTCCGCGGCCGGTTCCGCCGCCCTGGCGGCGGAACCGTCAATGTAGTCCGGCTCCGCAGGCCACCCGAAGAGCGGCGTCCACCAGCTGCTGCCGCCACCGCCGGACCCGACCTTCCTCTTGGATCGATTCGCGCCGGAGGCAGCGGCGCAGGCCTGGACGCCCGCCGGCCGGAAGGAGAGAACGGGTGTGGAAGCCATGAGAGAACCCAACGAAGAACCAGAGAGAGAGAGAGCTTCCGCTTTTTTTTCCCCCTTTTCTCGGACGTCTTCTGGAGAAGGAAAGGTGGGGGCGGGGTGGGGGAGCATGTTATAGGGCCAAACGCCAGGAAGTGGATAAGGCCAGGGAGCCGGTACACGTGGCGGTGACCGAGCGGGAAGAACGCCGTAGCCTTCGCGCTTTTCGACCCTTTCCCTTTCGCACTTTTCTACTTTTCGAGGGTGGGGATTGGGGAGACGAAACCACCCTCATTCGTTTAGACCGTAGGATCCTACTCGTTCTTCGTTGTGTCCTCTCATGGCCGTCTGATCTGTCCAACGGCCACTCTCGAGATCGGGACACCCCGAAATGGTATACCATCGGACGGTTGTGATGAGTTATGAGTTCCTCGTTTGGGGATGTGCGTAGGGTGAGCAGATTTGTCGGTCGTGCGAGGAGGGGAGCGGGGAGGCAATCTGGTATAAGTACGTAAAATAATACATGGGTATATTCATCGGATATAAATATATTTACAGATATTTATATTTATTTATAAAATATAAGTCCATGTTTATGTTCAAGATAATGTGAAATTTACGAGAAGTTAGAAAATAGAAATTTGATTAATTATTTTTTTAAAAAATAATTTTATAAAAAATATATTTGTAATTTTAATAAGAATGTAAAATCTACAAATCCAATAAGATGGATAATCAGTTGAGTTCGTGTTAAAATTATAGGTCCAATATTTATAACGAGTTATTAAGAATAGATTCAGATCGGTACGAGTTCGAGTGTCCTAAATTCATATCTTATCTGAAGATTAAACAGATTATTTTAAACATATCTAAATCTGAATTTATGTCCGTTTATTCGACTATTATCTAACCTATCACCGATAAAATGACAAGAGTTATCAAATTTGTCAATATTTTTGGCATCCCTTCCGTATGGTCATCTTGATGTATGATATTTTTTAAAGAAAGTTGTAGTCTTCAAGCCTTCTAATCTTTCTCAGTTATGGATTGATCGTTATAATTTAGATATTTATTTATAAACATCGATAATCATACATGTATATATAACTCTTTTTAAGAGTTTTTATAAATATATGGTGAGTTTTTTTAAAAAATAATATGAGGTATTTTACTAAATAACGTGAGATTTTAAAATTTTATATAGAAATATATAAAGTAGAGGGGTTAATCTTTGACGGTCTACGCGATAAGATCTCCAGTTAATACGATTTGGCAGATTATAGACATTAAAAAATAAAAATCCTTTTCTTTAACTTTTTTGGGATATTTTGCTTTCACCGCGTTAGAAGTTTCAAACCCGGGGGCGGGGCCGTGCCGCTCGCACAGCTCGGCGCGATGGAGACACGTGACGCATAAGTTAGCGACGTCGTTGGCGTGGGCGGGAGGCGTGGGGGAAGTCACGTGGGGCGACCGGTCCGGGTGCCGGGAGGTGTTCGGTGGATGGTCGGTTCGGCTATCCAGGGATACATCAAATTGAGAAAATGACCAGTTTGTCCTCTCGTGAGGCAGCCGCCTGGGTTTACCGAAGCACGTTTTCGCACCACGCGTCAAAACCTGCGATCCGGAGATGCTCGTGAGAAATGGGATTGGTTTAAATCAGTCCGAAATTGAAAGTCAAATATTTTCAATACCTACCTTATTTGTAGAACATTTTTTTAATTGTTCATTCGCGTCCTTCCGTTTGGATTTTACCTAATCAAGTGTTTGGTTGTAATTTTTTAGCAATTTCTCTCTTAATTTTTTTTATGGAAAGAAGGTGAAACTTAATAAGATTTTTGGGAGCACTTTTTAAAAAAAATTATTTCTACGTAAAATAATTATGATATGTTAAAATTTAATTAAAATTTTAAAATCCATAAAAATGATTGTTTGTTTGGTAAAAATATCATAATTTTTAAATTTTATGTAGAATTGTTTGACGACAATGATCGAGTTAGAAGTTGATGGATCGGTGCTGTTGTCTATCGCCCCCACCTCCACCACAACCTCTAGTGAGCACATGGGAGGCGGTGGAGGGTGACGCAGAAGTAGGTGAGTTGGTGACGAGACCCTTACGAGGAGATCTTGCGGTATATCGACGCGAAGTTGCCGAGGTCGTCAATCCTGGGGAGGGGGATGCCGCGAGGAGGAGGAGGAGGAGAAGGAGGGAGAAGGGGTTCCCTTCACGAGCATGCAGAGAAGAAGGGTGACTGGCAAGGGGAGGCAAGTGAGAGAGAGGGTGGCCAGTGGGTGGGGAGGAGAGTGAGGAACGAGAAGCGGGCTAGGAGAGAGATAGAGAGAGAGAGAGAGAGGGAGGGGGCATCGGGAGGGGAGAGGAGGGAGGAACGAGAGGGGGGAAAATGGTGTCGAGCGGACCGGCGCAGTGGCGTTGTGTGGAGAGAGGGTGGGGAGGGGGTGGCGGGCTGAGGGAGAGGTGGTCGGCAGGGATGGGAGAAGAGGGAGGAACAAGAAGGGGGCCAAGAGAGAGAGAGAGAGAGAGAGAGAGGGAGGGGGAAAACCAATCCAAAACCCACCTCTGCTACCATTTGCCCACCTTGCCTCCGTTGCCGGCATTGCACTGCACAGTTTAACATACTCCTTAACCACCACCTTCTTCCCCACTTCGTCGCTCCACCCATTTCTCTCTCTCTCTCTCTCTCTCTCTGAAGCCAAGAAGCTTCGAACCAGGGGGCGCTAGCGGCAGTAGCAAAGGCCACCACCATTCCCACCTCCCTTATGCTCTTCCTCTAGTTCATCCTCTTCCTCATCTCTACCACATGGGGCACCGTGTAATAGTTGTAGGCGGTGAGACTCGCAAAGATCGAGGATTTGCTCTACTTCCACTAGTCCCTTGTCGACCCCCTTGGTGCCCTCGTTGGCTAGGACTCCACTGCGCCCTTCGCCCCTGCTCCTGGCGCGGTGTCTCTTGCTCGACTCCCGACAATGCCGCTGGAGGAACGAGAGGGAGGCAGGTGGCGTCGGGCCGATCGACACAACGGCACTGCGTGGAGAGAGGGTGGGGAGGGGGCGATAGCTTGGACGATCACATCTTCCGCAGGCTGACTTTGCCGGAGAGGAAGGGGATCATGTTGGACATGGTTGGAGTAGCATAGGATGGAGGAGGGAGAGAAGAGAATGGAGAGGGGAGGGACTCCCTTCGCGAGCACGCAAGGTGAAGGGGACATGAGGTCGCGTCTCTCTTAAAAAATATGAAAATACTTATTTTTATTTTGGAGAAAGTTATAACGGGATGAAATTTCATCCTATAAAATTGGGGAGGTCTTTCCAAACGTACCTAAGTGGGTTGTCTATTTCTAATTTTTATTTTAAGAGAAAAAAAGAAGTAAAAATTGTAACCAAACACCCTATAAACCTTTAAAAAATTGACAAGAGTCATGAAATAAAACACTTTAAGCCCCTCTTTAATAGGGGGTTAACTTTTACAGATCAACACAGCCAGCCAAAAACTCTTACTCCTCCTCGACTTGGCCATGCACTCCCACCGGGAGGATGCGTGCTCCTGGTGAGGTGGAGTATGAAGGGGACGTTCTCGATTAGGTCCGCCTACTCCATCCTAACTAACGGAGGGGTGCACTATTGCCCTGCCCTGCAAATTGAAGCTCTTGACTTGGAGGATCTCCCACGGCTGGCTTCCGACTATAGACAGACTTCTTCGGTTCATCTTTGGCCTGCAGCCGACCTGCTCTTTGTGTGGTCAGGAGGACGATACCCTATACCACCTATTTGTAGCTTGTTCCTAATCATGGGCAGTGTGAGAGGAGCAAGCTTTGAGAGCCCACTGTGCACTTGGCCGTTATGGTGATGTGTAGCATCTCATCGGGCCATGGGGCAAGATATGGCCCACTAGAGAAGACAACATTGTATGGTGGTTGATCTTACATGCTACTCTTTGGTATCTATGAGACAAAAGAAATAATAGAATCTTTAGGAGGGAGACTAGAGCTGAGAACTCTATTGTATCTTTCAATTGTGCTAGGGTAAGAGAACGGACAACACTACTATGTAATGTAAATGCTCTTAACTCCCCACTTTTTATCTTATTGGGGGGTTAGTTTGTCTCACAATGTCTTGGTGTTGCCCCTGCATAGAGATTTTTTGGGAGCTCATTGATGATACTTATTAAGGAGGGGGAGGCTCGTTCGGCCCAACAAGGCCCAACATAATCAGTCTACATCCCAGGGCCAAACAACAATCGGCTAACGGTTCAGTATGCAGGTCCAGAGTCCAGGTCTCGTACTCCGCATGCACCTTTGTCGTTTGACGGAAGCAGCGCACATCTCCGGCGACAATCATCGCATTAATAGTGGAACCACTACCATATGACAAAGGAACAACGAGTTAGTGCCCATGCCTCCGCCAAAGGAATGGCGAGTTAGTGACACACCTCCCTTATCCTGTCAGGTGAGCAAGCGGGCGACCCACGTTTTCACAGCCAGGACAACCCCAACAGTATCAAGTAAGAAGGCAAAAGTTAACGAGCCGACGAGCGACCACCTCTCCCAGGGGGACCACCTCTAGCCCTCGGTCCACTTCGCAATCGAGGAACTAACCAAGATGCATTGTCAGCTCCAAATGCTGATAGAATCCTACCATGGCCTACTCAACCGACAGGAGGAGCAGGACTAGCCATGGCAATCCCCCCACCCAAAAGCAGAGGCCAGTCTGTGGATGGCTACCGAGCACCCTCAGTTCCCTCTGAGGCACGCACTCTGCACCAACGCGGACACTCTCCATGCCGCTCAACGAGCCCTCTCCACTCCAACTCAGGAATAGCCTGCCGCCTGCGGCGCTATGATGACTTCGAGTGAGAGCTTGAGAAGAAGGTAGGTTATCTGGACGACATCATCCAGATGACCAAGACAAAGGAGTTGGTTGACGATGATGCTGACTTCTAGTCCCCCTTCTCCCAAGAGATTTTGGAGACGTCCATCCCTCCAAAGTTTCAACTACCAGTGTTCGTGTCGTACGACGGCACCACCGACCCAGTTGACCACCGATCCAGCTTTGAGTCCAAGCTGGTATTCCACCAAGCCTCGGAGGCTGTGAGGTGTCTGGTCTTCATCACCACGCTCCAGGAGAATGCTCGGACGTGGTTTGAATCCCTACCAACGGGCTCGATAACCTCCTTCTAGCAGATAAAGCAGATATTCAAGGAGAACTTCCATGGCGTCAAGAAGAAGGCCCAGTCGGCCATCAGCCTGTCCGCCATCAAGCAAGGGCGCTCGGCTGAGCACCCCATGCATTAATCTTAGCTCTTAGCTCTCATAATCTCTCTCCCTCTCAAGGCTCTCTCACCTCTCCGTCTTCAACGCTCGTCCGAGCACTCTTCCCCTTCTCCACAGACGATTACTTGACTTAAGTATCAGATGGTTGTTACCTGGGAGTAATACTAGGACTCCTTCTGACACCTTTCTGTACTTGCAAGTTCCTCTGGGGGATGACCCCCTCTTCTCACACCCAACAAGTCTCATGGATGTAACTCGCAGTTAGAAGCGACCAATCTCGATCTCTACACTTACACATCCGCATTTTTTATTTTATACAATTAGTGATACTGCCCACTTAAAAAAAAACACAGACGAGGTAAGCTATACCCTATGTAACCCGATTTTAGTTTTAGATCTAGTCGGGTTAATTTATCTCACCTCTCTCTAGGCCAGTTAGAAAATCCAAAGTTAACGCAAAGTTAGCCCACTTCTAGATCGGTTACAGAATCTCGCCGATCAAAGCATCAAGAGAGGTAAACCAAGGCTAAATCTAGATTAACCTTGGGATAACCCCCGAACAATTCGGGGCTTCAAAACTAAATTAGATTTGTCAGCGCCTAAAGAGTTCACACAAAAAAATTTTAAGAATTGGGATAAAATGTTGCTAATATATATTTTGACTTAAAATCATCTCAGAAGAGAAAGTGATCCCAAACACACTATAAAAACTTGATTAACATGCACAGATACTACAGACCTCTTTTAAAAGTCTTGTGATAGCCTCAAGAATGAATTCAGGTACACTCTAACTTAAACAGAATAAAACAAAATTGAAAGCTTCTAATGTTTATAAACTTGCTCAGACAAACAGTTCATGTGATGAAACGAGTCAAGAGCAGATGTATTACTGTGGGATGTTCGCGGAAAGTTCATGGAATACTGGGAATGGAGAGTGCCGTGGGCAGGTTCATCTCATCCGTTGATGTGAAGAAGATGAAATGCTTGTCCCTATTTGGGTGGGTGGGAATGGAAATAGACGTTGGCGGCCAAAGGAGTCCACCCCCAAATTCTAATCCACAGCCACACGAGTATCCGGCACGTGGGTCTTTTACACGGTTTAAATGGTTTCACGTCCGCATCCGGTGGGCCGTGGGTCCCGCCTGGGCCTAAATGTATTGGGCCTTGTCCTCGATCGAGAACGTTAAGGGTTCACGGTTTCAACGATTCCACTTCTTTTCTCCTTATCCCTCTTCGCCCGTCAAAAACTCACCTTCCTCAAAAATTGACGAGACATTGGCCGATTCAAAAGGAGATTAGGGGGGGGGGGTGAGAATTCCAATGATTTAAATACCCCCCCATTTGTGTTTTTAAATGCGTCCTAAGTCACATGGATTTGGTGGTAAGTTAAATGAGTTAGAACAATTTGTTGTGCATGATTTCTTTCTAAGTTAGATTCATTAGCTTTAGCTAGACAATCAGCGCAGCCTGTGGTTGCATGGCCGGTGGAGTCCACGTCATTCTACTTTTTTTTCTATCTCAAAGATCCATGGATTGATGGTAGGGTGAGGTGCAACAATTTCTGCATTATTCTCTCATACCCTCTTTGGAATCGGGATATGATACCGCATTCGACTCTCTACAATTTCTACATTATTCTCTCAGGTCCTCTTTGAAATCGGGGTAGGATATCGCATTCGACCCTAGAGGGTCGAATGCAGTATCCGATCCTTGTTAAGCCGTGTGTGTGTGTGTGAGAAGAGAATGTGAGCCCCCCTAAATTCTCTCTCATCGGGTACGTAATCCGCTTATCCTAATCCGATAACAAAGTCGCCCTCGATGAACATTGGCACTCATCCTTAAATAGGTTACACCGGAAAAAAAAGTTAAAGTGAAAAATTTTATAACGAAATCTCATCTAACTATATGTTTGGTGAAAATATCATAATTTTTAAATTTTAGATAGACTTGTTTGTCAGACAAAAAAAGTGTAGATAATCTTTTAACGGAGCTGCAGGGCTGAGCAGTGACCCGTACTGAAAAAAGACTTGCTTTTGGTCATCGGCTTCCTATACGTGGGCTGTCCATAAACCAGAGCAGTTGATACTGATCAATATGTAGTCTCTTATCTGAAGGGGTTAGGGAGGTGAGGAGTTTGTGTTGATATAAGGATCGGCTTCTGCTGGTTAGTAAAGAACACATTTGCCAACCAAAGGAGGGAGGAAGAGAGGAGGGTGGGGTTGCCATCCGAATGGGTGTAGGAAGGTTCCAGTGGAGGGAGGGAGAGAAGAAGCAAAGCATTTGGACAAAGGAGGGTGGGGTTGTAGGGCTTGCCGGCGGGGTGTAGGAAGGCTTTGACGGAGGGACAGGGGAAGGTCGGCCAGTGGGGTGCCGTACACACAAAGAGGAGGAGAACGAGGAGGGAGAGGGAAAGGTCTGGTGGAAGGCAGTCAGATGAGGGACATGCAGGGAGGACAAGAAGGGGGAGCGAGAGGGGGGACCGGTCGGTGGGAGGTTGGGCGGGTAGGAAGGTGGGGGTGGGGGTTGGAGAGGGGAGAGAGCAAGCGTGTGGGAGATGTTATGCGTAGAAGTCCCTAGGTCGACGTTGTGGTGAGAATCGTAGGTTATCTCGAAGCTATGAAGTCGAGACTAAAGAGGAGAGAGGAAGGACGCGAAAGGAGTCACGAGATGTCGTGCACACATTTTCAAAAAGATTATTCGAAATGTATTTTTATTTTGAGAAAAATTACAAGGGGTAATATTCTTCACTAAAAAATAGTATAGACCTTACAAAACGTGTTTAAATAAGTTTCACTTCCTCCAACTTTAATAACGGGGTAGGTTAGGGGCGGGTCAGTCATCCCGAGTGACCCACCATTTTGATGAGAGTGAAAAATTTTAAATTTATCTCTAACCGACCTCGACTAAGATAAAAAGAATCAAATCAAGATAAAATCACCTCACCCCAGGTAATTCAGTCTAACCTAAACTTACCCTTTTATCAAAGTGACTCCAACCAAGCGGAAGGATTTACAAAGCGTTCAATTACAATATTTGTACTCTAATTCTTACCGTATGATTGAGCAATTGATTATTAACTTTTGAAACGTATATAGCAAAGCTTGTGTTTTCTAACTAAAACAAAAAGAACAAAAAGGTAAAAGAATTTTCGGCGTACGCGTTGCAGCTGTTAAATTGATTATTAAGCCTTCCTTGACACCAAAACAAAGAAGGAGAGGAAGAAAACAAAACTTAAGTAAGCCTTACAAATTACGTGCTTAGCGTATTAAATTAAGATTTTTCAGATATCTGCTAAAAACTGCGCGTATTAATGTAATTACACACGTTCTATGTCTTTCTCTTTCTTCTCCAAGCCTTCTGCACGCCGACACTTCATCCATGCATAATATTACAGCTAGGGCTGTCAATAGGTCTGATCGGCCCGACAGATCCGCATGTTTGATCCGATTTTGGGTCGGACTGTAAGTTATTTTTCGACCTGTGAATTTTTAGTCGGGCCTAAAAACCCGGTCCGACTTGACTCGCGGGCTGGGCTCGGGCTTTGAGTTCGACCCGCGGGCCGACCCGGCCCTTTCTCTTTTTTTATTCTCACTTTAAATTTTAAAAATTATTTAGTTAAAATTATGTTAATTTTTTTAAGTGAAAAGTTTAAACTCTCTTTTCACACAAATTATATAATTAATATCAAAATTTTAATTAATTTAGTGAGATTATAAATTTTATATTATTAAATATATTTTTTATATTTTTTTATTTTTTATTTAAATTATCGGACCGGGTCGGGTTTTAGTCGGGCTTTGAATTTTTTAAATAATATCAGGTCCGACCAGACCTGACCCGACATAGGGCGGGCCCGGGCCAAACTTGGGCTTTAATATAGATATGTCGGGCCCGGGCCAGGCCGACCTAAGCCCGGCCCGAGCCCGGCCCATTGACAGCCCTAATTACAGCCACCGAGACATGACCTGCGGGGATGGGTACGTTGAATGTGTAATATTTTTATTTTTTTTAAAAATAAAATATTTTTTAAGATATTTTAATTTAGAATGTAAGGCACGTCCTTACTTGATTATTTAAAAATTAAAAATAGGATTGATCAAATTTTCAAAAAATAATTCTAATATTATTGATTCAATCTTATTTTTTATTTTTTTTATGAAAATCTAATGATGATACGATTCGCATCTTAAATTAATATAACTTAGCGATTACTTTAATTTTTTAAAAAATAAAATTACTGTACAACTAAAATGTAAATCACGTCATTCTCATGTGTGTGTATATATATATATATATATATATAATTTCAAAACAACGTTAAGATATTTTATGATATTTTAAGTCACAACGATGGTGACAAATTTGTCCATGCCCCGAGTGGTCGATCGAAACGGGCATTAACGTAAGGCGCGTCAACACTTGAATCCGCCGATGGCCGCCACACGAATAATATCCCGCACGCCAGTCACTGCCCCTTCCACATTGGCCACCTCCACCTTCCGTAGGGGTAGCTATCAAGTCTTCTCCGTTTCTGTCCGGATTCGACGGTGATAGCCACGCTCCCCCCCTCCCTCCCTCACCTATGTTCTTAAAATTAGATATTCTCTCACCTCATCTTCTAGCATGCGTCCTTTACGTATTTCTCAATGTAATTGGTGCTCTTAAAACTAGATATTAAGCCACAAACATAAATACATAGGTGCTCAATTGTTTTAAAATATTGACTGTCTTTTTTTTTGTATTTCTGAGCATTTGAAACAGAGCTGTCAACGGCCTTGATCGGCCCGACAGGTCTGAGGGTTTTGCTCGATTTTGAATCAGGTCGTAAATTTTTTTTTGATCCGTGAATTTTTAGTCGGGCCTAAAAGTTCGACCCGACTAGACCCGCAGGTCGAACTCGGGCTTTGAGTTCGGCCCGCTGGCAGGTCCCGCCCATTCTCTTTTTTTATTCACTTTAAATTTTAAAAATTATTTCGTTAAAATTATGTTAATTTCTTTAATTAAAAAACTTTAAAGTCTCTTTTCACACAAATTATATATTTAATATTAAAATTTTAATTAATTTAGTGAGATTATAAATTTTATATTATTAAATATATTAATTTATATTTTTTTATTTTTTATTTAAATTATCGGACCGGACCGGACTTTAATCGGACCTTGTATTTTTTAAATAATGTCGGGCCCGGCTTGATCCGACTCGACATAGGGCGAGCCCGGGCTGGACTTAGACTTTAATATGGATAAGTTAAACCCGGACCGAGCCGACCTAAGTCCAACTCGAACCCGACCCATCGAAGGTAGCCCTAATTCAAAATCACGTCGGAGCACGTACGCGTTCACGACTCAAGACCATGTTCCTTCTCTTCGATTCTATTTGTTTACGGAATAAGTTAAGAAAAATATCATAATCGGGGTTCAGATATAATAAAAGGTAAATACTATTACTTTAACTATATTCGAATTAACCTATTCCACTATTTTACTACAGCATGTTTAAATCAGATTCTAACTTTTAATTCAGATACATATTAAAATATTAAATCTGAACGAACAAATAGAATAAGAGAAATAAGTCCTTGATATTCGAGTTACCGACACCTTATTCCGCAGATAAACAAGACCTCCGAGAGTATGAACATGTTTTGGAGGTATATACACGAAACTCTAAAAAAAATGTGGGGCATGTTTTTGAAATTGGACAATCTATGTGTGTTGTTGACACACATGATATTATGGTGCACTTAATGATGTCGGTGGATATCTAAAAATGTGAGAATCTCTATGTGAGTCGGAGTCAAAGTAATAGAGCGTAATTATTCCACCCCTTCCCCGTCAATCGTTCCAAGTAAAATACACGTCCATCGTACGTCACGTACATGAGTAAGACTCATTGCACATCTGCATTATCTTCATACGCAGTGTCTTTAGTTTTTTATTTTTTTTAAATAATGTCTAAAATATTTTAATTTATAATACAAAATACGCCATCATTAAATTACGTAAAAAAATAAAAAAATAAATCAAATGAATATTGGTAAACTCATTCTTTTAAAAATTGATCTATTTTATTTTTATTTTTTAAAATAATCTGATGAAATGATTTGCATTCCAAATTATGATATCTTAAGAATCACTTTATTTTTTTAAAATAAAAAATTTAAAAATATTACACATTAAGTGTCTCTTTGATAATCGAATTGTCGACTATATGTCGGGTAGAGAGTGCGACGGATCTCTCCTCACATATATCCTCTTGTTCGAGCTTGTTCGACCTCGAAAAGTCGAACAACTTATCCCGTACGAGAATCAAAGATGACCTAAGAGTGTGAAATCTACCCAAGTGTGCAACCAGCAAAACTCCACGTGCATACCTTCTCCTACTTGGCACACGGTCGTGGGCTATCGACATAGGTTATGGGCCTTCCCTAATCACTTACACAACACCACAACCAGCAGCTCTGGTTTCCTTTTCGGACGGCCCGATTTGTTCCTCGGTCCTGTCTTAATTCCACTCTGAGCCGTGACTTGCCCACCATCTATATCCAATCAAAAGATAGGCGTCCATGAGGTCTCAGTCCACACGGTCACATTAAGAACTTTGCCGTCAGTAGAGACATCAGAGGATCCAGGTTTAGGGTGCTTTGCCAGAGCCAGCCTAATAAAAACCAGTTTCTACGTACGTGGGCATCGTTGAAACCTCTGCTAGCTGCATTACCACACTGTATTAGGACTCTCCGATTCGCCAAATACTTCCATGAGAGGCTTCCAAATTTCAGGAACCTTCTGAGCAACTCTGTCTCTGTTCAGGACTGTGCACAGTGCGAAGCCCATAACCCAGGAGAACTACTGTGGGTCGCCGACTTCCGCCCTCGTTATGGCGTCCTCGATCACCCGCCATGAGGTGGCTTTAGGGTTTATGCTTTATATTACAACACTTGGGACACCATGTCATGAACAGAGGGATACACATGTCCTAATGAGACACCGACTGCTGCTCCTCCACAGAAAACACCATCCATGGAAAACAACTTCCCTCCAATAATCAAAGCCTCTTATCTAGAATGCACTCGACCGATCTCTCCAACCCTACGTAATCTGTCGTGTCATGACCTTTCGAAAATAACTTCTGTGTTGCCTCAGCCGCAGAGGACTATGCCGCGTGCGAAGAGAGGACCAACCATTTGACTGTCTTGTCTATTCTCGTCTCATGACTCTCATCCTTTGTGACGCCGTTCACGGTGCCCTAACTTCAACAGTGACAACAACCGAGCGTGCCTGCTTCATGCCATGAGAAGACACGCGATCGACAGCAACTCCATCAGTGGAGACAATTTTAAAGCACAATGCAGGCGTTCTCACACTGCATGCACTTCCAAGTTCCAACGACCAAATAACAGATCCTGGGGAGTGAACCCTGTCGCGAGACAAGACATGTAGGGTTCAATCTCTGATACGTCGTCGGTATGAACCATACGTTGGACGATTTCCATTGGGCAGCACCCTGTTCCCAGAGGTGAGAACCCCTTGTGTTGTCCCATCCATCTGATATGTATATGGGCCTCATTGGAGAGACAAGGCCACATCTCCTACTGAAGACCATGATCCAATCATCGATCGCCCAGGTCTGGCAATTAGTGATAGCATCATGCATGTTGAGTGGTACGTTCTGCACCGGCAGATTTATTGCAAACTCCTCAGGTGAAACAGTTATTATTATTATTATTATTATTATTATTATTATTATTATTATTATTATTAATTTTTTAAATTTATATTAAGATTATATATTAAATTCGTATCTCTTTATCTTAATTGTGGATGACGTGATAAAATAATTTATAAAATATATGTAACAGAGATGAAGATGTTGAGATGGATGTGCGACGAGATTAAAAAAGAAGAGATTAAGAATGAGCGCGAGTTCTAATTGATAGTAAAATGAGAGAAAATAAATTCAAGTAGTTTGAACATGTGATTCGTCGTCCTAACTTAGCGTCGGTTAAAAGATATAACAGACTCTTAGCGGATACTAGTAAAAGAGCTCGGAGAAGATCTAAAATGAGATGATGAGATGTTATTAGAAAGGACATTAGTTGTTTGAGTTTAAATTTGAATATATCATTTGATAGAAATCTTTGGTAGACCATGATTTATGTAGTCGATCTTAAATAATTGAGATAAAGTTCTGATGACGATGATCTTTTTTTAAACTCAGAGAATTGACCCGATGTATGTATCTGCACATTCAGATTTGAGATTAAATGGTTCAAAAAAATCAAAAAAAAAATAAACATGGGTAATGTGCTTACCATTTTTACCCCCTTAAAAAATCTGATCCTTATTTTTAACTTTTTATTTCAGACCGTCTGATCTCAAATGACACTATACAGATACATACCTCGGTCGGGCTTGAGATTAAGAAAGAATTGGAAAAAAGAAACCTGTTCCACTAGCAGGCGGCGGATGAAGCCGGCCTGCCAGTGCAGCAGGTACTACTAGACGAGGGAACCCCTACTGCGATTAGAACTGGGCTTGGTCTCATTCCATCAGATGGGCCCTTAACACTGGGAATGGGAGGAGGCCACGAGCCCTTAGCAGGAGGGGTTAACATCGGGCGAGGCCGCCTTGGTCTGAGATGAATCGGGAAGATAAAGAAAGAAATTAAGAGGATGGCAATACAAAAAGATAGCCAAACAGAAATCGATGCGTCGGCCAAGAACAAGACGAGATATGTCAACATTTTTGAGGGCCTTCTGAAGACGAGATATGTCATCGTTGGCCTCAATTCAAAGATGGAAAGGTTCCCAGATTCTGGCATAATCAGGGTAGGTTCTTCCCTTCTGCTTTCCCACAGGAGACTGATGAATTGTATGTAGTCAATGGTCATCCTTGGGCCACAGGAATTCTGGTAACACATCTGTTTATGTTAAGCAGCTCACCTTCCACTGACTGAAGACAACCCGAAGTCTTCTTTTCGACGCATGTCAGGACCAAGGTTCATCGTCCCACTAGATCATGGTGACCTTATTCCTCTTTGGCACGATACGGCTAATAATATCGATATTGTTCATTCCTCACTTTACTATTCCTCTGAGAATCAAGTACCACGTTCGGCCCTCCTCCCCCCCCCCATCGCCTTCTCCCTCCTCGTCTAGCTTCCGTCTCATCCTCGACATAGATCGTCACGCCGAATGCACTGTTTGCTGTTGACTGTAATCACGAGACCTCTCTCATATGACGTCCACCACCTCCGCCACCGTGGCCTCCCCCTACACCCTCCGTCGCCGAGTCGGCCACCTTTGCCCTAACCCGTGTTGTGCGAGTGACTTGTTGACCCGATGCTCACCAAGTACGGTACCGGTCTGATCGATTTCACATCGATATGATATGAGTCAACCGACTCACATAGTGCGGTATGAGCCAGCCAACCATGGTCATGATCGTATGCATGTGCATGACATGTGGCACGTAATCGATGGGCAGTTGGTAAAGAGACCCATGTCCATATAAGAGCATTTAGTATGCATTCTCATGCCCTGTGAATGTAGAATAATAACTTGGGTGGATGCCTGGTTTTTCTATTTATGCATGTAGTATGATATTTGTTGGTAATCTGACATGGTAAATTAAATAAGACGAATGTAATTTGCAGTAGGGCAGTTGTCTCTTCTGTTTGCAATTTGGGCTGTCCTAGGTTTAAACACCAAGGATATTTTGTTCCCCAAAGTTGTTGAGCGAAACAGGGCTGAAATGGTACCTTTGGAAGTAAAAAAAATGGATGTACACAATTCCCATTTCACTGCGCGGAGCCTGCAGGGGCCACCTGCATCATGGGCATCTGCCCAACTCCACGTAATAGGGCTGTTAATAGGTCGGATTCAGATCGAGTTTAGGTCGGCTCAATTCGGGTCCAATTTATAAATATTAAAATTTGTGTTCGGATCGGATCCGAATGATATCGGATTGATCGGGTCGAGTCCGACACTATTAAAAAATTATAAAGTCTGACTAAGGTCCTATCCCATCTAACAATTTAAATAATAAATAATAAAAACTAATAAAATTTAATAAAATTTAATACATTTAATAATATAAAATTTATAATCTTACTAAATTAATTAAAATGTTGATATCAATTACATAATTTGTATCAAAATATATAGAATTTTAAAATTTCTAATTAAGTAAAATAATATAATTTTAAGTAAGTAATTTTTAAAATTTGAAGGAAAGAAAAAAAGAGAACAGACCAGGCCGGCCCGTGGGCGAACTTAAAGTCCGAGTCCTGTACATGGGCCTAGTCGGGTAAAACTTTTAGGTCCGACTAAGAACCCACGGCTGGAAAAGACCTTGCGACTCAGCTCGAAATTAGACCAAGCCCGTGAATCTGTCGAACCGAAATAATATAAAACTAATATATTTAATAATATAAAACTAAATTGATTAAAATTTTGATATCAATTATATAATTTATATAAAAATATAATTTTAAAATTTTTAATTATGTAAAATAATATAATTTTAATTAAGTAATTTTTAAATTTGAAGGAAGAAAAAAAAGAGAACGGACTAGGCCGGGTCGAACTTAAAGTCCAAGTCCAACTCATAGGCTTAGTTAAATCCGGCCTGACTAAAAATTCACGGGTTAGAAAAGACCTTACGACCTAAAAATTCACGGGTTAAAAAAGATCTAATGATCCAACTCAAAATCGGGCCACTAAAAATTTGGCCCGACTAAAAATTCACGAATTATGGTCAACAAACAGTACGAGCTGCAAGGTATATTGGCTAATTTTTCAGACTTATGATGACTCCCTTTTCATACAGCATAAAGGTTTGGAATCAAATAGACCTCGTGTCCCACAAAAATATTTGATTCTATCTTTAAGAAAAGAGTTAGAAAAGACCTTACGACCTAAAAATTTACGGGTTAAAAAAGATCTAATGACCCAACTCAAAATCGGGTCAATTCTGGAGATTTGTCGGACCGAATCAACCCTACAACGAAGACATACGAGGCCCCTTTGGGCTTGGGCTTCATCCTTTCTCTTCCCTTCTTATTGCCTTGGTCCCACGCCCATCACGAGAAGCCACCCAACAAATCGTACGTACATTTTATGTGTTGGCTAATAGAGACCGTGGGCCAGGCCAACCCAAACTCTTCTATCATCGCGGTGCTGCTGTCGGATCCAAGGTGAACCTGGCCACCGAGGAATGTGACGCTGCGAGTACCATGTACCCGTTCCCATCGTATACGCCACAAATTTCCAACAGATTAACAGCCTCGCCTTCTTGGCTGGGCGTTCCTTAATGGGCCCTCTCTAACAGATTAAGATGGGCCTCCGGGGCAGGGGCGGGTCGACCAGGAAGCACCTCTACCCCAGCTCTCTCTCTCCTTTGCCATCATCCACAAGATCGTTATCGGGAGTGGATTGCTTTGCTCAGTGTTAGCCACAACTGCACGTGGTTTTTGAGGCTAATGTTAATAATTGTTGTGTGGGGGGGGGGGGGGGGGCAACGCTTGGACAAGGGTGAGGGTGAAGGATCCCCCGGATCAGATGGGCCTCCCCCAAAAATAGTGGATTACATATCCAACCATCCAATCTCTGATTAAACTATTGAAAAAAAAATCAAGAAAAAGAAGGTACCTTAAATTGTTGGATGTTAGGAGAGGGAAACTCAAACTGACTGGGGCTGCCCGATAAGAATTGGCCTACAATCTACTATGCTGCCGGCAAAGGCTAAACAAGAGATGTCTCAAAATTTAGGCCCGTGCTTGCGCACGTACTTGTCCTATGGTCCACATGACGCACTATTAAACGATCATTACCACAATAATAGCGGGAGTTATCTCAGAGATTAATAGACGGCGGCTTAACACCCACGTCCTCACGTTACATGCAGTGCGAGAATCTAGGATGACTCTGCCCTCTCATCTCCTGTAAGGTGAGCAAATGGATAACCGATGATTTCGGGATCATGACAACCCGTAACTCTACTACCATGACCTCACTAAGTGAGGAGGCGAAGAGAACAGGACGAACTCAAGGAAGACTCTATGAAAGGAACCATGGCCAGACGGCCAGGAAGGTACAGTTTTGATACTTCTCACGTCTCTCAAGCTCAACAAAACATCCACACTATTTATCTCCTCGCCCCCATAACAATCCTAAGTGCTCGTCATCTCCACAGTTACATTACGAGCACTCTCCACATCTTTCCACGCTCTTTTCCAACCACTCTGTCTCTCTGACCGAGCGCTCTTTCTCTCTTGCGAATATCTGTATGACTTAAGCTTCGAAAGATTATCCCTTTAGATTTATCTTGAGACTCTTTTTGACGTGATTATTCTGTTTGTAGGTTTACTCATGCGTGACTTCCTTCTTCTCGGTCGTACTAATCACTTAAGTATAACACGTGATCTAAGATATCATATTTAGACCTCTGCGAGATAGGAGTGTCAAATAGTTTGACCCATGATTTTGGACAGATAGGAGTGTCCGATCTCTTTTCATCACTCGAATGGATGAACATGCAGATCGGATTGAGTTCGACCTGAAAAAAAAAATTTGACTACGCCACTAGCGGTTTAGCATGTAGATCATAAGCCTTGTTTTGGGACCATGCAGCCAGTGGATGGGCCTTCCCTCCCTTCCTCCCCTTGGGGACAAGGCCACGTTTCCACACCCAAAATCCCACATAAACCGCATGTTACGGACCATCTGACTGTCGGCCTTGTCTGGTGTAATGCACGTGATGAGTTCCCAGACTGGTGGGAGCCCAGGGGGTGAATGGAACTGGGCTTGGGCTTTTACTGTAGATGGGCTTCCTTCCAGAATACTGCAGCCACTCCTTCATATGTAGTGGAAAACACACGTAGTCCTTGCCAAAAATCATGTCCTCGCAAGAATTTTTGCTTGTTGCAGTTGGGCTCATCCACTCGCATGAGACGATCCCCGCATGTGAAATCATTGTTGTCATTTAGTTTACTTTGTCTTCATCGGTTGTTAGGTTGTGATCTCCGAGAGGTGGTTGTATTAGTTTAAAACTCTTATTAAGGATTACTTTGATAATAGAATAAGACGGGATACGATGAGTTATTCGTGAGTGAATAAGTTATTCAAATTTGAGAGTCATAAAATATCACTCGAGATCAGATACGGTTAACGTCCTTAATTCAGAGTTAACTCATTTCATCTCTCTTACAGGAATACCTTATCCGACTCCAGATAAGATAAGTGTCAAAATAAAAATATGAAAAATCTAGAATAACTTGACGCGGCGGCGACGTGGAAGACGGATCGACGGCACTCCGGGACGCGAACAGGACGGGACGGATAACTGCTATCTCACACAGCTCGGCCTCACGCCGGACAGTCTCACACCGGGCGACGCTCAATCCTCACAAAAGAGAAAAGAGAGAAGGGAGAAAACACAAGGTAAAACACCTTAGATATCACACTTTCATTCATAAGATTCATAACCTACGTAACACACCATTGGCCTCTTTATATAGGAAGAGCCAATACATGAAAAACCCTTAAGACTCTACTTATTTGTATATATATCCTAGCCTAACAAGACAACCCCACCAACCCACTATTGACTTATGGGTTTAACAAAATTAAAATATAAATAACTTTTGACCAACCTTGCCTAATAAAACAAAAGTAAATACATGTAGTAAAACATATATTTTACACACGTACAAATACTCAAAATACAAGACAAAATAAGTATAATACACATAAGTATATCTACTCAGTACGTCGGGTCTTCAGTCGAGTCTCCGAGCCATAAACTTGGTGTCGGGACAGTGCGGCGTCGGCTCCGAGTAATGGGCCCGGTAGTGAACCCGGTGTCCCCACCATAACTCATCTAGAGTTCACCTAGGTTAATTTATCTTAACCTATTATCAAAGTGGTCGTAAGGATATTCTATTTTCTGATGGGTGAAACCAGAGTCCTACGTACTTAAAGGCTATCTTTTGGTGTGTGTCTCTCTACATATAGAGTAGCTACAGTTCCCATCTACCCCGTGAGTAAGTGTGGGGGAGATTCTATGGAAATCATCGTTACACTACAAGATCATAGAGAAAAGAGGAGAGAGGAGAGAGAGAATAAGGATAGCATCTTCTCTTCCCTGTGGGTGCATTTGGAAAGGTTAATTAAGATCCTTCTAAATGACTTCTCCTCCTTAAAAAGTTTATTTTTGTATAAGTATGACACTCAACTTTAAAATGCTTTACTGCTCCTTCTAAAAGCAGAAAACTTACTTCTCATGGGAGAAAATTTCTCTCTGTGAAGTGATCTTCTCCTCCATGTGGAAGAAGAAAATGATGAATGCATTCTTACCTCTCTCTCTCTCTCTCTCTCACACATATGGAACTGCAAGCCGCAGCCCTCGATCACGCCCTTGTTCGATTCTTTGGGGATTGTTTACATGTCTTGAGAATACTGTTTGGGCCTTCCAAGTGCTGTTTAAATATAATATATAACTATAATTTATATGATAATTAAGTTATTTTATGTCTTAAAGTCTACGTCTTGTAAGACTTATAAAAAATGCATCACAAATGTCTCAAAATCTTTTACACTGTCACGTGGCATCTCTCTCTCTGTGTGTGTGTGTGTGTGTGTTTGTGAGAGAGAATTTATGGTAGGGAATGGATGATACTAATAATTCTGAAAGTCTTAATAAACTATAGAAGGATAGCATAACAGGAAAAGTGGATAAGATACACATACAGATTTCGACTTTTCCGAGCACTATACATGTATGTTGGAGAGAATCTCTTTGTTATGATCAGTATAGTCTAGGCTTGTCTGGAGGAGATGCTTCAGCTGAATGCTATCTAGAGAGGATAGAGGTTGACATTGGAAGTCACACAGACACTGAAATCGGGCACCACAAGATGGATCCCAGCTGGTCAACCATGCGTGTGAATGGATATATATGATGGGGGGGAGGGCAAACGGAATCCACCGTTGTGAACAGGTGAGGGTCCCCGTCTTCGATTATTGGAGGGTTGACAACTGGCCACTTGCCCTGTTACGTTCTGCCCCAACAAGGGACGGGTCAAACCAATCATAGACGTACGGACGTGCATGATTGCATTTGGAGGTGTGATATAAGACTGCGTTTAGGAATAAATTCAACGAAGGTTTCAATCATGGTAATTTTTGATGAGATTTATTTTTTATTAAATAAATACAACATTTCTTAATTTTTGTGAGGATATGATTTTATAGTGGAGAGAGATCTCGGACACAAAAATAATGACTTTTCTCTCCGTGGACCGAAGTAATATGAGAATTGCTTCTCAAGATCTTACATGATAGGTAATCCGTTGACATGGTGGATATGGTACGGAGGATAAATTTTGATGATGTTACGTATCGGATCATATCAATAATCCTTTGACATGGTGGGTATGAGATGGAGGATGAATTTTGACGACATTATATATCGAATCATATCAGTCGATGATCGATACGATCAGTGTGTGATACGTAATCGATACATGAAATCGATGAGATTAAAACTCATGAATTTAAATAACACGTCTCTTGATCAATTAAGTTAATAAATTATTTAAATATATTTAATTATAATATATATGTTAAAATATCTATGTCATCTTAGCAAGTAATTATATAATATTATATAAACCGGGTCTACCATCTCCGATTGTAGGTGAGATTTGAAACTGGCCCAAGGTATTCTACAAACTCCAAGAAGTTGGTTTAATCTGCCATGCATGGGACACGCCGATCATCTCTGATGTGATGGGGTTTGAAAAGTGTTTCGTCGAGAAGGGAAAGAGTTAAAAAGAGAATGACCTTCTGGACTGATTGGATTGGACTTCGGATCAGAAGAAAAACAAAGCAATTCCGTTCGCATGATGTGATCTACATGCCAGAAGATCCCATCACTGTTTGATTGTGCAAGCATCCCCAGCGTAGCTGGGGCTTGAAAGGGTTCCGCCCTTCGTATCCCCGTCCAAGTTACAGCAGTTTCTTTCGTTGGCATAATGGCATTTCGTCCAAGTATTTTTAAAATTCTCGATCGATTTAAAGGAGAAATAAAATGACAACCCCTGAGTGGACGTACGTATAAGTGAGATGAGTATGTGTGGATCCACATGAATATTACGTGAGGAAAAAATTCGTGAGACTCAATACTACCCATCGTCCACTGGCCCGCACTTTTAGACGTCATCTATGAAGATTCACTTAGGACTGGTCCAACATCTAATCACGTGTTTCGCGCACATTCGTGTCTCATGTTTCTTGTGGTACTCAAACAAATAGCTATTACCGCAATCATGATATTTTTTATTGGGCCGAATTTTAGTCGGACTTTACAATTTTTCAATAGTGTCGGGCCTGGCCCGGCCCGACATAGCTCGGGCTCGGATTGGGCTAGAAGTTTAATATGGATAAATTAGACCCGAGCCAGGCCGAATTAAGCTCGACCCAGGTCCGGCCCATTGACAACCCTATGTAGGACCAATGATTAGTTGTCACCGTTCTCAGATGATCCAATCCAATTATGCAGTCGGCAATCGAGTTCCAAGTCAAAAACGTAACCCCAGACTAACTTGCCAAACATTGAAACTAGGTAATGCATGCCACGGTAGGGATTGTACCGATCCCGACCATTTTGTATTACTAAGCATTATTTTCCGTCAAGACAACTCCACCATAAGTTGACTCGTAAGCAGCTCATAAGCAGAGAATAACTCTTTATTAAGAGTCATGTGATATGAACAGCCCGAGTCTAAGATCCAATCATCTTTAGATCGAGTAATATCTATAGATATAACATAATTCTTTTACAACACAAGCTTCCGCAGAGTACTCAATTTTGTTCCTCTCATTCTTGACATCTTTATGCTGTTTATTTTTCAATTTCTAATAATCAACTTTGACGTGCCATTTTTTGTGATAACAACTATAGACCTTATTTCTAAACTTAGATTTAGATTTGGATATATTGGTTGAAATCAAAATCTGAGGTGATATATATCTTTAAAGAGTTTCATAATATGATAACAACTCAGTTTCATGCTAAAATTAAAGTATTTAGATCCGACAATGGTACCTAGTATATCAATAGATTATTCACTAAATATCTTTGGGACTATGGCATTATTCATCAACAAAGCTCTGTGGGTACATCTTAACAAAATGAAATAGTAGAAATGAAGAATCAACGCATCTTAGAAGTTACTTGAGCCATCGTGCTTTCAATGAATGCTCCAAAAGGATATTGGTCTCATGATGTTCTAACTATAGCCTACTTAATCAATAGATTGTCTAGTCGTGTGCTTGACTTCAAATCTTCTACTCTTGGTATAGATGCTATTACTTCAAATGTGTCAGCCACTCTTTCAGAGACTCATGCAATATCTATATTTAAGGAGAATTCTCCTGTTGAAGCTACAGCTCTTCCAACTCCTCGAAGATCTAATAGAGAGACTCATCCTCCAAAGAGAATGGAAGATGTTTTCACTTATCATACTATTGCTTACCCTATGCAATCTTATTTGACCTATGATAATGTGGCTCAGAAATATGCTAGTTTTTTAACTACTTTATCTAGTGATCAAGAACCAAGAAATTTTCAAGAAGCTAATTCCAATCCCATATGGATAAAAATAATGCAAGATGAATTACGTGCTCTTGAGCAAGATGAAACATGGGATATTGTCTGACTATCACTGGGAAAAAAAATTGTTGGTTGTAGATGTACGTACAAAATAGAGTATAATTAATAGTGATGAGATTATCAAACGTCATAAAGTAAGATTTGTTGCTAAAAGATTCACTCAAATATATGGAGTTGACTATTAAGAGATCATTGCTACCGTGTTCAAGATGAGTACTATAGAGGTTGAGATTTGTCACCTTGATCCACGGACTACACTCTCGATATTTGTGTAGGTGACAAAGCAGGATGGTGCCACTGGAGGGACCCTAAAATCATAAACACGCGTCAGAAAGAGCCCTGGGAGATATCCAGGGGATAATCCTCCGATGCTTAAATTAGACAATCGACGAAGTAGAGATGAGATCTTCGAGATGAGGGAGTGAGACGAGAGATGAAGAGAGTTTGAGGGGTCAAGGTCGCATACCTCCCTAACCGCCTAGCTAGGGTCCTATTTATATCTTCTCCTTGTGATTGATTTTTGACGTCTGTCTCGGAGAGGTTGGGCTACATTGGCTATGGAAACGTGAGCCGCCTACCAGCTCGCCTTACGAGATAGAGGAGGCGTGGTAGTTGACCCGTCGTTCCTTCGCCAGAGGTGGTTGTTCCACCATTAATGCGGTGTCGCTCGTCAGAGGCGTGGGAGCTATTCTGTCAGTGGGGACGGCGTAGGCATTGTCCTCCCCTCCCCTTTCACCGAAGTGGTGCCGCTCCAACATTAATGCGCCAATTTTCGTCGGAGGCACACGCCGCTGTTACAGGACAATGGAGGCGCATGCGTGTACGATCTCTGGGCTTGGACCAGTGGGGTGGTAGGCCATAGTCAGTCACATGTTGGGCCTCGGTAGCTAGGTGCCGGCCTCAATGTTGGGCTTTGAAGGTGGGCTGTTGAGATGTACCTTACTAGGGTAGGCGCGCAGACTTGCCCCTCCTCAAGTACATTTCATATCTGGAAATTATTTCAGATGGATGTCAAAAATGATTTCCATCATGGAGATCTTAACGAAGAAGTTTATATGAGCATTCCTCCAGGTCATTTATATGAATCTAAATTTGCTTTAGTGAGCAAATTAATTAAAGAAGGCAATATATGAACTCAAACAATCACCACGAGCTTGATATACTAAGCTCAGTTATGTGCTCATGATTAATGGATTATAACGAAGTAAAGTTGATCCATCCTTGTTTGTTAAAATAGGTACTTATGGCACTACTATTATTTTAGTTTATGTTGATTATTTGGTTATAACAGGTAACGATAGTGTTAATATCTCAAAAATAAAGACTTTTTTGCATGAAACGTTTGCTACCAAGGATCTGGGTATACTAAAGTACTTTCTAAATTTAGAGGTGACTTACTCAAAGAAAGGTATATTTCTTAATCAACAGAAATATTGTCTAAATTTGCTACAAGAAATTGGAAAACTGAGTTTCAAACTTGTTAAAATGTCTGTTGCTTGTAGTGGTAAACTTGGTGGTGATGGGGTCTTACTTTCTGATATCAATCAATTTCAAAGATTGGTCGGTAAATTGATCTATCTTACTGTTACCAGGCCTGACATCTCTTATGCAGTTAGTCTAATAAGAAGATTTATGCATGTATGCTCTTACAGTTAACCACATGAATGCAGTCAATAGAATTTTACAGTATCTAAAGGGTTCATTTGGCGGAGGCATACTCGTGTAAAGATGGGCATAATTAAATTAATGCCTATACTGATGCTGATTGGGCTAGCTGCCCAGTGGATCAACGGTCTCCCACCAACTATTGTACCTTTGTTGGAAGAAATTTAGTGACATGGAAAAGTAAGAAGTAAAATGTTATTACTCGTTCAAGTGCTGAGGTAGAATATCAGGCAATGGCCTACCTATGACACAGACCATAGGTAATTCAGTATGGCTACCTATTCCTACGATCATATCAAACGATAGGTATGTGACATCATATACATATGACATTCTCGGTAGATAGTTTAATATAATTATCTATTCTTATGGCTCAATAGAACTGTAGGTATAATATATCACTTACCTATAACAGTGTTCGTAGGTAGTTCTATCTATCTATCTACTCCACCAGCACTACCAAACCATAAGTAAGATACCCCTATTGCCTAGGACATCGACCGTAGGTAATATATAAACCCATAAAACCATAGGTATATTCTAATCTATACCTACGACTTATATAACCGTAGGTAAGTGTCGTAAGTAAATGTCCTCTTTGGTGTAGTGTGACTTCTACGATAAGTGATATTATTTGACTTCGTGCTCAATCGAGGGACTTCGATTTTACATCATCTCAACCAACCAAGATATTTTGTGATAATCAAGTAGCAATGCATATCGCTTCTCCAGTCTTTCACAAAAGAACAAAGCATATTGAAGTCGATTGTCATTTTGCCTATGAAAAGATTCAAGCTAATATTATCTGCACTATTTTTTTGGCACTACTCAACAATTAGCTGATATACTTACAAAAGGCTTTCCTACTATCAAGTTTCAAGAGATATTATCTAAGTTGAGTAGAATCGATATTTTCGCGCCAACTCGAGGGGGAGTGTTGAGGGAGAATTAAGAAAGGCTATTGAGTTATTCTTATTGTAGTATATGATAGATGACTTGCTATATTTTTGGGATGCCTATTGTTTGGACTCTCTACTTTCTTGTACTTAAAACACGCGATGTGTTCTTGGCTAGATATCGTAAATGAAACATCACTTGCTCTCTTCTCCCGTGGATGTTTTTCTCGAAGTTGACTCCGACCATCATCTAATCCTATATATTTTCCCTAAAAAAAAAAGCTGTGGGCATTCATTACTTATCCTTATAATAACCAGGCCCATGCACTGCCCTCTTCGTTCAGGGATGATGAGCATGCATCTCCCCTTCTACATGCAACTCGCAATCACGCTCTGGCTCAAGGTCCCCCCCATGTTGATGGTGCCCCCGCGAGGGCCATCGTCCTCTCACACTGTGGCAACTTGCTTCCTTCCACGCAGTTTATTCAAGCAAAGGTCCGTGTCTCCTGTGGACGTCAAATAATTGGAGGATAACGTTGCCGAGCATACATACAAACAAAAACTTTGTCTCCGGTGGGAGACCCATCTGCCACATTAATTGACCATCACTTGTGCATGCGTGCTTGCTTGCGAGGCTGGGTAAAGTCGTTCGAATCATTGAGAACAGATCAGAGGTACGGACGTAGCATTATTCTATATGTGCGGGGGCATCCATTAGCGTACTGGCTAATGATTCTATCGGATGATTAGTCTTCTAGAATCTGACAAAATGCACAGCCCAACTAAATTATGCAATCGAGGGTCTCGAATTGTGTCATCATGGATTTTTTGATGAGAGAGAGAGAGAGAGAGTCGTGACACATCCATAAGGGTAGATGCTAATCTACCCTTTTCACAACGTTGTCATCGATAAAATGCTCTGTGAAGGAAGGGCATGGACGAGACGCTGAGCAATTCAAATGATGGCACAGGTGATTAGGGTCTCCTTGATAATCGAATAAAGGGGAAATAAGAGATCTTAATATGAAGGATAAAAAAAATACAGTTTGATAAGGCGGATAAATTTTCTCACCCCTAACTCGATTTTTTTAGAATAACTTACTCTAGTGAAAAGGTAGAATTAGTTGTTCTACTTTAACTCAGATGCATTTCAAAATAAAAAAATAAAAATAATTTATCTGATTTTAAATTAACTCGATTTTCTCTATTCTGTCATCAATGAAGTCCTGAATTCTCTCAGCATTATCGACGATTGAGAGGTGAGAGGTGAATTCTCTCGGCCCCTTTCTATTTTATCTTATAAGTTATAAGATAAGAAAGTAAAATCCGTACTCATGCACACCAATGACATCCCTCGTGGTACGTGCTAAAAAACGTGCATGGGGTAGCAACGTGATGCACGTTAACTTAATTCTCTAGTGATTAAACAAATGTCTTCACCATGCTACTAGCTAGTTGGGCAGTGGAGGACCCGAAGGAGGGGAGGAGGGTGCGGCCCCACCACGTCGATTTCCTAACAACATAATTAGAACACATCTTTTGGATAGGTCTGTCAACGGATACGGATATTATCAGGATCCGCTTCGATTCATATTCATTTTTTCGGATACGGATAATATCCGAATTCGAATAGGAGCGGATACGGATATTATAATATTCGCTTCGAAAAATATCCGCTCGTAATATTATATATCATATAATACATATTTTTAAATAATGCATTATAAAATAAATGATATTATAGAGAAATTTAGATATTTTATAATTATATTTTAATTTAAAATTTATTTTATATGTTTTTGACATTTTATAATTATATTTTATATACTTTTAATATTTTATAATTATATTTATATACTTTTAAATTTGAATCAGATAATTCGGATTTTAAAACGGAACGGATACGGATAGTCAGATATTCGCTTCGTATCCGAGTCAAATCGGAGGGGATAAAAATCAGATAATTCGAATCGAAAAACGGAGCGGATACGGATAGTCATATATTCGCTTCGTATCCGTTCCGTTGACAGGCCTACTTTTGGAGTCCATCGGTCGTTAATTACCATATGCCCACAAATCATTACCAGAAGGCATACTCGCAGATTCAAAACGGCGCCATTTATATACCAAACGCGATCTTAACAGCAAGCGTGATCTTTGAAATGGCCCCTCCAAACGGAGAATAACGTTCCTTGTTTTGGCCGCCCTCCAACGATTACTCGTCCGCCGTTTGGAAGTCGATCCATCAAAGGAGGGCAGGAAAAGGAAGGGAATTTTGCGTTCATGCCCCGTTCTTTTTTTTAAGGGGATTTTTTACATATATACTTCTCAAAAAAAATTTATTGATAAATATCTCTCTTGTTAGGCATATTATCGTAAATACTTTTCAAATATTTTGAATGATTAATAAGGAGGATAAAATTGACATGGCCCATGTGCGGCCCATTGACACCAGGCCCGCGTCGGCCCAAAATCCGTAACGCGCACGACGGGCACCCGATAGCCACGGCTCACGACTGGCGACCCAAACAGGACCGGCCATCGGATTCGTCAGCCCACGAAGGACATCCACTTGGGCATATCGGACGCCGGACGACCCTCCGGCGACCGAACGTTATTTCCGCCATCATCGGTCTCGACTCCAATAAAGGCGAGCACGTCTCACGGGTGCCATAAGACTCGCCTAAAGGCCGCCCGACTCCGGAGGAACTGATGCTCAACGGGAAACTCCTCACGATCGCGGGGAGACGTTACACCACGACTCACGTCCTTCCCTGCTAAGGGATAGGCCTCCACCGCCAGGACAACCTCCCACCAGGGACGGAGGAGGGACACGGCAAGACCTACGGACAGACACACATATATAGAGAGACATAGACACACAGTGAGATAGATTCCTCCACGCACCGTCGCAGGCTGACAGCGTCCTCTCTAGTGGAGAATCCCGGTCCACTTCCGAGCACTCCAAGAGTCCAGCGAACACTCTCCGAGCACCCGCTGGACGTGGCCAGCACTCCCGAGGAAGGCCGACCATCACTCCAGACTTGATCAATCGGCTCTCATCTTCCTCTCCCTACTCCATCCTCCTTTGATTCCCGCTCTCCAAGAGCTTGACTTAAGCATCGGAGGGTTGTCCCCTGGGGTAACGCCCAGGGCTCCTTCTGATGCCGTTTCTCTGGTGTTTGCAGATTTCCACAGGTGGCCGGACGATCTTCCTCAACAAATAAATTTTAAATGTGTGATATGGGATTCGAGAGACCATTTTCTCGCCTCTAAAATTACAGTTATGTCCTCATCGTAACTCTAGTATATTTAACTCTAAGTTAAATGTGAGTTAAAGACTAAAATACCTAATCTATCCTTAGTTAACAATATAAAAAATAAAAATAGTTATCCTCTCTCTCTCTCTCTCTTGAAACCCTAGTCGACGAGGGGGAGAGCACATAGAGGGGGCCTTGCTGGCGGGAGGAGAGGGGGCCCGGAGGACGGAGTAGGAGGTGGAGGGGAGCCTTGCCAACAGTGGGGGGGGGGTGGAGGGAGGGAGAGTAGTAGGAGAGGGGGGGCCTTGCCGGTGGTGAGAGGGAGCGGAGTAGGACCATCGCCGGCGGGAAGCCCTCCCCGAGGCCGGTCATCGCCCCCTCGGGGCTCACCATCTCATGGTCACGTCCGGTGCCCTCGAGAAGGAAGGCCTTCCACACCCAGTTTGTGCCCTCCATGTTCACCATAGGGACGTCGACGAGGAGGATCTTTGAGTCGTACCTGCTCCTTCCCGCCAAAGAACAACTGGATCGCCATGATGCCTACCAGGGCTATGCATGAGGTGGGGCCTTCCTGGCAATCCATTGGTGGGCGATGTTGATGTCGGTGTTGTCGCCTGCGAGGAAGCAGCTGGAGAGGTCCGTGACTTCGATGAGGGCTCTCGTTGGGTGGGCCACTGGTGGTGGGAAGGAGGGGGCGGCAGAGCAAGAGCTGGAGGGGGGATTGCTAGTAGTGGAGGGAGGGCTCGTCGGCGATAGGGGGGGCGGAGCCCTCACCCGCATAGCAGAGAGAGGGAGGGGACTGGTCAGAGGTGGGAGGGGGAGAGGAGCTAGGGAGGGTTCTCTCTCTCTCTCTCTCTCTCTCTCTCTCTCTCTCTCTCTCTCTCTCTCTCTCTCTCTCTCTCTCTCTCTCTCTCTCTCTCTCTCTCTCTCTCTCTCTCTCTCGTTAAGGGTATTTTGAGTAATTCACATATACTCTAACAATGTTAAATGACATATTCCACGGAATATTCATCTTCCGTCGATTGCAGTAAATCACAGGGACACATAACTGTAATATTTATGCCTATTAAGAGGGTATTTATAATAATATATCTAAACGAGGAGTATATTTGACAATAAAAATTTGTAAGAGAGTATATATGTAAAAAACTTTTTTTATTGTCATGTATTGCAGCATTCTTACATGAAGATAAACTTGTGAGAACACACTACGGTTGATAGATTGATTGATGGTGCCATGCATTAGCAACCTATGCTTAGAATTTTTTATTTTTATTATTAATTGTCTTGTAAGACGGCTGGCTAATTGGGATTTGTTCTCTTTCTAAAAGCTGGACCTTAATAATTAGTGCCCTCGCTGAATCATTACATAGGTTCGACGGGCGCAGGGATGACAACTAATTGAAACGATCTGCATGTAAGCACATGTCTCCACAGTAATGGGCCATGAACACTAGCTAGCTAGAGAGGCATTCGTTTCATGTATAACGTACAAGCTAGTCTTCCTGGAAACGAAAAATTACACCATAGAACGTGCCATGATTAATGATTAAAAGTGATGACATATATAGCATCATTAATAATTAATGCATGTACGGTTAGAATTTTTATTTTTTATTTTTGGGTGAGAAGCCCGACAGGGATGTCTCTGTTGTGTTAGAACCCGGACGTTGAATGGAGAGGGTTCATCCTCACTCACAGGGCACGGAGGTGGGAACACGAAGAACAACGTTTCTGCTACTGCGTATGTAGCCCCAGTCACAGTGACCTTTCCACGCCGACGTTAAGTCACATAACTACGTAGATAGCATGGACGACGGCATGCATGTCTCTATCCCACCTCGATCGCTAGATGAGCATCCATAGTTCTCTCGATCGGGCCTTTCCCTATCCCAACCCCCATATGTAACCCCACATGTCAATACTGTAGGGTGACCTTGCTATGCAGATAATATGAACTCAGAAGCTTCCCAGGGCCCTCTTCTCCATACTTTTCATTCTCTCGTTTTTTCGAGGAACAGCCACGCGTTCTCCCTTGCAACGAGCCAAATCAGTTTACGGTCAAACACGTCAGCCTCGAGGTTTCGCTTGGGGCCCATGTTTTCTCCTTTCATACAGTCTCCTTTAGTTTGAATTGCATAAGGTTTGTTTGATTGGTCTCCGTTTAATTAACTAAATGAGTCGAGATTCTACAAAAAGTGGAGTCCAAACCAAGCTCGATCCACGCAAGTGACAATTTTCTTGGGGGGGTTAAACCTAGTTCAAACTTCAACAGTACTTCAGTACAACCCCATTACTGTCAGATGAGTATACACCTACCGGGGGAGGAGGAAAGTCTAATAAAATGGGTGGGAGTCGTCGTCTGGCAGGTGAAGCCACGAAGAAGGCCAAATGAAATGACACATACTAGCCAGCCAGCCAGCCAGCCACGCACCAGTCTTGTAGGCATCTTCTCGAACACATACATGGCCATTCCTGGCCGTGGACTCCTCCGACGCGCTTTGGGGTCGGGTGGGAACTGGGAATTGGACACACGGAGCCAAGCTAGCCATGGGAGCTCAATAATGCAAGGGGCTGGATCTGTAGTACTCATGGCCCACACAGTTGTCCGAGCGGGGAAACTTGCAGCTTGTCTGTATATATATATCTCTTTGATTGGCACATGCCGATCGACATGTCATGAAACATGCCATGAAACGACTGGCTCCACCCCATGCATGGTCGTGGACATGAGAGAGTGCTCCTCCATATCTAAATGGGAAGATCCCAGCTTGGATCCTAGCTGGCTTTACGGCAAGAGACCAACTATATATATATATATATATATATATATATATATAAAGGATAAGTACAAGAAGGCCGGGTGATGATATATTGATGCTGAACCCCAGATCTATCTAGCCGGTAATGAATGATTCCCATCTAGAAAGAACCAAGGACGGCCCTGACAAATGATGATCGCAAGATCGATCATGCATGGTTAGGACGACAAAATAATGGAGAAGAACCACACGCAAACGCGAATAGCATGAACACACAAAGATGACACGATTGGCGTAGGATCATTCCAGAGCGAAGAGAGAACAAATGGCACGCACATGATCGCTCGTTCGTGGCCTCATTAGAGTGGCAACAAATTAACCGTGGGGCAGTAGATTGAGATATGGAGAGCAATTAGGTTCTGCATGGCTACAAAAACGTGGGTCGCGGCAGCACACCGGCCTCACCTTCTTGGTGGGGTGCTGCTGCTCCAACGACGCCGCCTTTGACCGCCTATTGTTAACGACAAAGCTTAGCAAATAAACACCACTTCCATCGGCCGAGTCGTCGTCGTCCTCCTCCTCCTCGTGTATGCAAATTTTCAATGTAGGTTGTCGTGGCTGATCTCTTTCTACTGGACGAACGAAGGAGACGGCCGCGACGTGGACATCAGACGGTGGAGTCAAATTAGAAGAACCCACTGGACGAGTTGTTGAGTCACCTTCTAAACCCGTGTGCGCCATGGAAACTTCGTGCACGATCACTGCACTTTACTCGCCTTTCCCTTGTTTTTTTTGTTGTTTTTCCTGCACTTTTTCCTCACCACCGAGCGGTGGTCACAGATGACTCGCGGGTTTGGCGGTCCAGTGTGCATTAAGTTCTGTGCTCGTTGCCCCGTGAAAAGTCTTGTCTCCAGCGGCACGTTGCAGGAGATTGTATTCGCTTTTGACGAACGGTACGATCTTTTTTTACGCAGGATGTTAGTCTACGTTCTTTTGAAACCTAAAATTTGGGTACGAGAGCAGTAAATCTCGCCGAACAAAGACATTTAAAAAAAATAATTTAAAATGATGACAGGAATATTTTTGTAAAGTCTAGCATAAGGTAAAGAAGAAAAGAAAGAAGACGAAGAAGAAAAAGAAGAAAAGGAAGAGAAAATCAAAGGTGATGTGTCTGCACTTTCACCCGACGTGTCGTAACGGCATCTTCGTCAAAACTCCGACCGGTCGCCCCCGCACTGGCAGAGAAGAAGAAAAGATCAAGAATGAAAGATGAAGAAGAAGAGAGAGGTGGAAGTCCCATCCGGCGCCCCTTTACTCAGTCTTTATTGACGCATAAAATTTGAACATCACAATATACCACGACATGACAGAAATTGTGAGAAGTTAAGATGTTCTTAAGATACACTGTAGGTGGCTCGACTGTAAGAACCTGGCAGCGAAGAAACATAAGAAGAGACTGAAACGGCCAAATTTCAACATAGTGATGGCGGCGCCATATCATATATGTGACACCGTGTCATCATAAATTTATGTCCCGATGGACGAATTAAATTCAAATTTAAAGTGACCAAGGCGCCCCTGAAGAGATACCACCGTGAGTCGGATGGTGGAAGTCTGGACTTCGGAAAGAGGAAGAGGAAAAGAAAAGAAGAAGGAAAGATAACGGGTTAGGATGGATTAATTGGGATCGGGTGATTTATTCTCTGTTTGATACTTTTTTTCTTAACCCGGGTCGGATAAGGTTAAAGTGGATTAACTCATTCCACTTAAATAGGTGGAATGAGTTACTCCACCCGCGTTAGGGCCACTCTGATAACTGGTTGGGTTAAGGGCGGATGAGTCACCCCGGGTAGGCCATCTGCCCTTAACCCAACCCGTTACGAAGAAGAAGAAGAAGAAGAAGAAGAAGAAGAAGAAGAGGAAGAGGAAGCGCCTTCACATCTCCATTCGGGAGCCCCCCTATGAGCATTTAATGCTCAAACGGCAGCCTCTTCACACCTTCATCCGGCAGCCCCCCTATGAGCATTTAATGCCTCTTCACGCCCATCCGGCAATCCCGTAGCAGCAGGTGATCCGGCAGCCCTTAGCAAGCGATACGACAGCCCTGCTACCCATCCGACAGGTCCCTAGCAGACGATCCGACAGCCAGTCCGGTAGCACGCGCCAGCGCAACTGGCAGCACGAAATGCCCATCTGGCAGCAGCGGGATGCTCCATCCGGCCGATTAGCAAAGGCCTCATGTCCGCCTCCCCTGCACCCCTATATAAAGGGGGGATAGCAGTAGAGAAGACGTGATCGGAGACATCAGAAGACGTAGGCCAGAGAGCTCCCATACTCCCCCTAGCTTTCCGAGACTACCTCTCCCAGAGGGCAGAAGGAAGGAGAGCAGAGAGTAGCAGATATATTTAAAAAAAAGGAAGGAAAAGAGAGAGAGCCTCCGAGAGAAACATAGAGCGCGAATAGAGAAAGAGAGAAGACGATAGAAGAGAGAGGTGAGGAAGGGGAGAAGGAGTAAGTGATCTGTTTCTCCCCCCCCCCTTTCTTTTTTTGTATTTTTCTATTTCTTTTTTTATGTACTTTGCTTCCCGTTTCTATTGTTATAATCACTAAATGAGAATAATAAACCCTGTGAACGACTCTGCGCTTACATCATCTGTCTCTTTTGATCCATCTCTGATCATTGCATATTTAGTTTTGCTTTCTTTTTTTTTTTTTACCGGGATCATCATCTTGTGGGGGTGGAACGGGCTAGATGAGCCGGGGATGGAGATGAATGTACCTTCGAAGGAATTCAAGCTCGGGGTTTATCCGATGCTATGGATATGACCCCTAGCCCCAGCCTTCATGAGCTGCCTTGTAGAAAGCGTCATTCACGTCACACCATGCTCCCCCTCCGAATGATCTATCATTCCCCCCTCGGCCACTGTCCATTGAGGTGATACACACCTCCGCAGTTGCCCATTGTCCCACTGTTCTTCCCTACCTTCTCTTCAGAATGTGGAATGACAGTCGTGTCCATATTTTCCTGTCCCCTTTTCGAACCGACAACCCCCGTATATAAAGATTATACGGTAGCCCCCCTTATCGAACCGGCAGCCCCCATATACTCATTTCCTTTTAATTCAAGGTGAGCCGACATCATAAATAGCAGTCTGTCTCCTGGGGCATTTGGCACTGCGACTGTGGATGTTACCGCTCTTGTGTGCATTCGCATAATTAAGGGATCGTCTCAGATTCTCCGTAGACGAACACCCATTTCACGCCCCCCAATGTCTCTGGTCTGGGGAAGGTGCTGCCGAAATTTCACCAAGTCTTAAACCAATAATAAAAAAAGAGAAGAATCAAAATAACGAGAAAGAAATAAACGGATGAATAACAAATAAAAATAAATATATTAGTGAGATTATATATATATATATATATATATATATATATATAATATGTGACCAGAATAAAGAAAAAAAAATAAAAGAGAGAACAAAAAGAAAGGAAGAAAAAAGATCGTTATTAAAAAAACGAGCGATCCGATCTGGCACCCATGGGTGTCTCGGACCGGTAGGTCCTCCCTTCCACGTATATAAAAAAATAATTAAAAAAATAAAATAAAACAATGTCTTTTTCCATTTCTTCAAACAAAATCATCCGACAGCTCTCCACCCATCGAATCGGCAGCCCCTCGTTTCATATAAAAAATAAATAAAACAAAAAAATAAAACAGAGAAACAAAACCATCCTGCAGCTGAGTGCCTTTCGAACCGGTAGCACACTATTCATGCATTTAATTCATGCATTTTTTAAAACACCATTTACTTCATCGGATGTCTGTTCGACGTCCCGTTCGTCCCATGGTGTAGAGCTAGTGCTCCCCTACATCCTGTCCAAAAAGGGGATCCTCCGAACTGTCGGACGGTCGGATATCAGTGAAAAGGCGAGCGCCAATGAATAGTGATCTGCATACACTCCATCCGATAGCTCAACTGATGCGGGACGACTACGAGACTCGGCTAGACAGACGACGCGACCAGCAACACACACTAAGACGCGGCACCGAACGAGCTCCAGAAGAGGCGAACTAGCCCCAAACAAGAAGCGCTACTCACAGTCGGCCCCATCGAGGGAAACGCGACGATCGTGCACGGTTGAGAAACCGACTTTGAGACTGGGGTAGTCAACTCACTCTCGTGCTCGGAATGAGTCACGGGACGGGTTCTCGCTCTCACAACTCACAGCGGTGATTAATAAATTAACTAGCTAGGAAAATAACTACGCACATGCAGCGGCAGTAGAATACATACTAAATAAGCAAACTAGACTAATGGGCGGCGGGTGTACCTCCACGCTCGCGGCGTGGCGAAGACTTCCCGGCCGTGAACCGTCACTCCCGGTACAAAGTAATAATTAATTTACAATAGTAAATACTCGGTCCACTCCACGCAGGGAGGTAAAAGACCACAACAGCGATCCGGGAGCGCCGTTCCAGGGGTTGGCGGGCCGTGATTTGTGGTTCCAGGCGGTGGCGGGCAGCACGGTGGTGGCGCTCAACGCGGGGCCCACAAGGCTCCAAGTGGGCCCGGCTACTGGGGCAGCGGCTTCCGCGTGTCTTCTGGCGGCGGTGACGGGGGGGGGGGGGTCGTCGCTGGAGTGCCCCGGGTCGGTCCCCGGGAGCGGTGGTCGCCGACGGTGAGCTGGGGATTTAGTGGGAATTAACCCCCAAGGCTGTCTCGCAGCCCCCTTTCAGGTCAGACCGGCGCGCCTCCACGAAAACGGTCACCACGATCAGATCCGAAGTCGGATCGAAGTGAGATTAGTGCCGTTGGATAGAGGACTCAGAGCTCTTCGACATACTAGAAATGCAGCTTCATCCAACGGTCAGATCTGAAATGAAAACTTCTGCAGCATGACCCCTTTTCTTGTTCGGACAGACCGATCTCAGGGATAGAAGTGGATCTCCCTATTTTCCAGCCTTGACCGGGGTTCAAATGAAATATCTAGGACCTGGGATTTTTATGATGGGTAGATGGGAGGGATAGGAAAACGCACATAGGTCTTTTGCTGGATTTGGACTTCGTTTGATGGGTGGGAAAAATCCTCTTCCAAGATCTATACCGCAGGCTGCAATCAGGGTAGACTGAGAGGGGGGGAACAAGTGGCTGGGAAGGGGGGCAAACGGACTCTGATTGGCACAAAATTTTAACTGGAACTAGGGGAGACGTGGGGGAACAAACCCTCAAAAGATCCGATCGATCCAACGGTTGGATCAGGAGATACACCCTCGTCTTCAAGCTTCAGGTCTGCAGGTCGCAGTTCAGGACAGCAGGTCGGAGAAGCGAGGGTGGCGGCTTGCTGGCGGCTCCGATGGCGGCGACAGTGGATGATCACAGAAGGTAGTTGAAGAGAAGAAGAAGGGATTTGTGGGGGAGATATTGGATCTAACACTCAGATCTGGAGGGATTGGAGGTGGGAGAGGGAAGAACTTCAAGAACACAAGAGGGAGAGGGGGTGCCAAAATGCATTTCACTTCAATTTCTTCATTAGTTCCACACAAAATACAACAAGAGACTATAAATATGAAAACCCTAGATCTAGATCCAAGGACATCCACTAACACCAAAGGACATCCACTAACATCAAAGGACATCCACTAACTCTAAAGGACATCCACTAACATTGGTCAAGGGTAGGTGGGAGACAAGCATGGGGGACAAGGATGTGGCATCCTCCACCTTTGTCTCCTTAGTCTAATAGTCCAAGTCTTCTAGAAGCCCACCTTGGACTTGGGCTCTTAATGGTCTTGAGGCCCAATTTAGAAATTGGACCCCTTACATGAAGTGTAGCCCATATTACAACCTTGACCTAACTAGAAGCTAAAATATAAAATACACACTAATACACTCACAATAAGTAAATACATGCGAATACACTCACAATAAACATAGGAAAGTATCAACACTCTGGTAGGGACTCCATACTGTCGCCCACCACAAGGATGTCGATGTCGACCGAGTCGTGCTGCGGGTCCGGTACCGACGGCTCGCTGAGTCGGGCCGTACTCGTGCTCTAGTGTCCTCACCAATTCTCCCCGGGTGGGAGAAGCTCGACCCCGTCGAGTAGGGGTCCGGGTTGCTCTGGTACCGATCCAGCAGATCTGGATCTATCCTCTGTAGTTCTGCCCGGGTGATCCAGGTGTCATCGGACGCGGGCCGTCCCCTCCAACGCACCAAGTAGCGCTGGTACACTCCGCCTCGAGTAGTCGTCACCTGCTCATCTAGTATACATTCTATCTGCTCTCGCTGCTAAGGTAACAAGGCTGGAGGTGGACACTCTACGGTGGTCTCACTCACAATGGGTGGAGACGGCTCAAAGGGCTCACTAGGTATCACCGCTGGGTCCCTATAAGCGACGAGGTCCGAGACGTTGAAAGTCGAGCTGATCCCGTAATCCTCTGGCAAATCCACAACATATGCGTTCGATCCGACTCGCCTCACTACTCGAAAGGGACCGGCACCGCGAGCATGCAACTTCTTCACGGCTCCTGAGGGAAACCGTTCAGGTCTGACCCTGATCATGACAGAATCGCCCTCCTGAAACTCACGGTGGTGCCTATGGGCGTCAGCCAATTCTTTGTATCGTGCGTTGCTGGACTCAATATGACGATGAATATGCTCATGCAACTGTCTAATATGGCTAGTAAAAGACTCGGCTGAATCAGACACACGGGACTGGATGGGAGATGGGACTAGGTCTATGGGTCTCCTAGGTCTACGGCCAGTGACAATCTCGAAGGGGCTCATACCGGTAGACCTATTGACTGAATCATTATAGGCGAACTCAGCCAAGGGTAATATCAAATCCCAATCCCTGACTCGATCTCGGACAAGACACCTAAGAAGATTCCCCAAACTCCTATTGACAACCTCAGTCTGATATCGGTTTGGGGGTGATATGCAGTGGAGAATTTCAATTGGGTGCCCATCATGTGCCATAGGGCCTTCCAGAAATAGCTAGTGAAGTGCACATCCCTATCGGACATTATAGTGCGTGGGAGTCCGAACCTGGAGACACAATATGAAAAAAATAGATGGGCAACTCTAGAGGCATCCGAGGTTTTGGAGTATGGGGTGAATAATGCCATCTTAGAGAATCGGTCGACAACCACAAAGATCGAGTCATGCTTTCGGAGGGTGCGGGATAATCCTAACACAAAGTCCATGCTAATGTCCTGCCATGGACTATCTGGGACGGGAAGGGGAGTATAAAGGTCGGTACTTTGCTTCCTTTGTTTGGCCATAGCACAAGTGCGACACTGGGCTACAATACGAGCAACATCCCTCTTTAGGCCAGGCCAGTAGAATCGGTGCTCAACCGCCTCTATGGTCTTGTTCCGGCCAAAGTGACCAGCAAGACCTCCCGCGTGCATCTCCCATGTAAGAAAGTCACGAACAGAAGTCCGGGGGATGCACAACTTGTCACCCCGGAATAGGTGACCCTCCTGTAGTACAAACTCGCTATAATCGTGCGAGGGACCGGCCTGAAGGACGGCATAGATCGGACCAAAGTCCGGACAGTCAACATAGGCGTCCTTCAGCCTCTCTAGCCCTACCACCTCAACACTCATGGTGGTCAACATCATCACCCGACGACTCAGTGCATCGGCGACCGTGTTCTCTGCCCCTGCTTTGTGCTTGAGCACAAAGGTGTACTCTTGGAGATACTCCACCCAACGACTATGGCGAGCATTCAGCTTCTTTTGGGTATGGAAGAATCGTAAGGCCTCATGGTCAGAGAAGAGGACAAACTCCTGGTGCAACAAATAATGCCTTCAATACCTCAATGCCTGGACAACTGCGTAAAATTCTTTGTCGTATGTGGAATATCGCAGTTTGGCATCATTAAGCTTCTCGCTAAAGAATGCAATAGGGTGGGACTCCTGACACAAAATGCCACCAATACCCACACCAGAAGCATCACACGTGACCTCAAACACCTTAGAAAAATCGGGTAAAACAAGGACAGGTGCCTGGGTCATGCGCTCCTTAATATCTTGAAAGGACGTGGCTACGGCCTTAGTCCATACGAATGCCCCCTTCTTTATGCAATCAGTGATCGGGGCAGTGATAGAACTGAAGCCACGAATGAAGCGACGGTAGAACGTCGCTAAGCCATGGAAACTCCGGACGTCGTGGAGTGTGCGGGGCTCGGGCCACTCCCTGATGGCCCTAATCTTCTCCGGATCAGTGGAGACTCCATCTCTCGACACAATGAACCCGAGAAAAGTGATCTGATCGGACATGAAAGCACATTTCTTCGGGTTGGCGAATAAACTCTCTCGCCGTAGCACAACACAGACCAGCCTAAGATGGTCTAAGTGGTCCTCCCTAGTGCGGCTGTAGATAAGAATGTCATCGAAGTAGACGACCAAGAAGACCCCTATCATAGGACGTAAAACCTGGGTCATCAACCGCATGAAGGTGCTAGGGGCGTTGGAAAGCCCAAAGGGCATAACCAACCACTCATAAAGATCATCCTTGGTCTTGAATGCCGTCTTTCATTCATCTCCAGGCCTGATTTGCACCTGGTGATAGCCACTACGAAGGTCTATCTTTGAGAAGATAGTGGCTCCCGACATCATATCAAGCAAGTGATCCAATCGGGGAATGAGAAAACGATACTTCATCGTGATTTTGTTGATTGCACGGCTATCAACGCACATCCGCCATGTGCCATCCTTCTTCGGGGCCAATAGTGCGGGGATAGCGCAGGGACTCTTGCTGTCCCTAAGGGACCCCCGACTCATCAACTCTTCGACCTGCCGCTGAAGCTCAGCATGGTCCGTGGGACTCATCCTATAATGGGGAAGGTTGGGCAAAGATGAGCCCGGGACGAGGTCGATCTCATGCTGGATATCCCTCATAGGTGGAAGGCCTCCAGGGAGGTCTTCGGGGAAGACATTAGAAAATTCCCGCAATATTACGGCTATCTCTGGGGGATGCTCATTCTCAAACCTAGGGGCGACATTCTCTATGTCCCTGACAACGACAGCTAGAATGGGGTTACCCCCGGTCACCTCCTGTTCCATCTCTCTCGGACTGATCATTATCAACCTCCAGGGTGGAGGGCCCACTCTGCTAGGAGTAGTCGACGAGGTGGATGCCTGTGCCGAGGACAAAGTGGGTGGACCGACCTTCCACTGACCAGAAGTGGTTGTGGTGCTGGGGCCAGCTGGTCCGCGGATAGATGGGTCCTTCGGCTGGACTGGGTGGAGGGTAATCCTATGGCCATCATGGTCGAAGGTGCAAGTGTTCGACCTACTATGAAGGGTGACATCTCGATCAAAGAGCCAAGGCCTACCAAGGATGATACTACCCACCTCCATAGGTAGTACATCACACCAGATCGCATCATGGTACGCCTGGAACTGCAGCGGCACCAGACACCGCAGTCTGACCGGGATGGAAGTGGAATCCACCCAAGAAACTCTGTAAGGTGCAGGGTGATCCACGAGCGTCAAACCAAGGCGCTTGACGGTGCCTGTGGAGATAGCGTTGATGCAACTCCCGCTATCTATAATCACCTTGCAAGCTTTCCCTTCCAGCCTACAAAATGTGTGGAATATGGTGGTGCGACGCCAGTCGTCGCTCACCTGAGGCTGGGTAAGGATGCACCTGACTACACCCAAATGTACGTCATCCTGATACGAGGTACCAGGGACGTCAACCTGCTCGCCCTCCAATAACTCGTCAAAGAATTTCTCGGCCAATTCTTGGTCCGGCTCGTAACTGACTGGCACCAACTCAGGCGTGGGGTCACGGGCCGGTGTGTCGGCAATAACAAGTGCTCCCCGGGTGGGACACTTGCTGGCAAAGTGGCCAACTCCACCACAAGTGTAGCAACGGTCTCGTGGCCCATTGCCCTGAGATGTTCCACCAATCATTGGCCCCTTACCCTTGTCCTCTCGATGGACTGGGGGTGTAGGACGAAGAGGCCGAGCTAGTACGGCGGGCTGATAAGGCCGAGTGGCAGGGATGGGTGCCTGCGGGCGAGGAGGAGGGTCCCTCGGAGGGAAAGTGCGGAGCCTAGGAGCAGTGGGGTCCTGCCGAGGGGGTTCCGGGGGACGGGCCACCGGAAACCGGCTATAGGAGGTAGGCGTGGTACGAGGGTCGGTCCCACGCTGATAAGTGAACCCCGGGCGTTGGACGGGAGCGAACTCCGCCTCAAACTGCTCCAACTCTAGAGCAACCTGGTATGCGTCTTCCAAGGTGGTAACATTGCGGCGAAATAATTCATATTGATAGTGGGGCGCAAACCACGACGGAAGCGTGACACAGGCATGGTGCTCTCCTCCGTAACGCCACATCGTAAAAAGTACTCGTCAAACTCCGCGATGTAGTCTGACACGGATCGGTCCCCTTGGGTGAGACTCTACCACCTATCAATAAGTCGTTGACGGTACGTGGCAGGAAGGTACTTACGCCTAAGCTTGTCCTTCATCTCATCCCAAGAACCTATCCGAGGCTCATGACGCTGAAAGAGCAAGCTCTCTACATTGCTCCAGTAAGTCTGTGCTTGCCCCAACAGCTTCATCTTGGCATACCTAACCCTCCGGTGGTCCGTCATCTCGAACCACTCAAAGTACCGGTCCATTCTAGCCTCCCAATCAAGGTAGATCTTGGGTTCTAAAGGCTTGGACCCATCAAACGTGGGAGGGTCCACACGGACGGTCTTGAGGATCCGTTCGTCCTCATCATCCCTATGTGGTCGGTGACCATGCCAGCGCCGGCCATTTCCCTCGTAATCATTGTCGGACTCGTAGTCCTCAAAATGGGGGGCACGTTGCCGTTGCTCCTCTGCCCGAGGTGGTGCGAGTTGGGCAGCAGGCGCGGGCTGGGCAGCAGCCACGGGCTGGGCAACATGTGCCTGCGGGGCCGGGAGAATGCCGGGTAGGTCTCGGCGAGGGGTTCTCTCCACACTCTCTAACCTTCCAACCAATCCTTGGACAGATCGGTCAGAAGCCTCGGCGCGGTCCTCCATGGCTTTGAATCGGCTCTCCATACGCTCGGTATGCTCCCTAAGAGTTTGCTCGGACCTATCCATGCGCTCCATGAGTAGAGCTCATGTCCTCCAGGGAACAGCTTCCCGAGTTGACACCTCGGTGTTCACCCATAGTGTCAGGGCGATGGTACTGGGCACCTCCACGGGTGGGCATGCAATGAGGCCTAAAGAGAACTAAGGGTGACTCACTAGACCTATATGGATGGACCGATACAAGTTGAGGACCCTTGACTTAAACCGATATCCGGTACTTAGCGGAGTCCGGGGATCCGAAGATCCTCTCACGCGAGTGAATCGCCTCCCCAATAGGTGTAACCTAACGGTTGGGAAACATCTTTTTATATACCGAATATTGGGATGCAATGCAAGACCTTGGACAAGACTATCCTAGACTCAAACCGGCTCTGATACCAATTTGATGCGGGACGACTACGAGACTCGGCTAGACAGACGACGCGACCAGCAACACACACTAAGACGCGGCACCAAACGAGCTCCAGAAGAGGCGAACTAGCCCCAAACAAGAAGTGCTACTCACAGTCGGCCCCATCGAGGGAAACGCGACGATCGTGCACGGTTGAGAAACCGACTTTGAGACTGGGGTAGTCAACTCACTCTCGTGCTCGGAATGAGTCACGGGACGGGTTCTCGCTCTCACAACTCACAGCGGTGATTAATAAATTAACTAGCTAGGAAAATAACTACGCACATGCAGCGGCAGTAGAATACATATTAAATAAGCAAACTAGACTAATGGGCGGCGGGTGTACCTCCACGCTCGTGGCGTGGCGAAGACTTCCCGGCCGTGAACCGTCACTCCCGGTATAAAGTAATAATTAATTTACAGTAGTAAATACTCAGTCCACTCCACGCAGGGAGGTAAAAGACCACAACAGCGATCCGGGAGCGCCGTTCCAAGGGTTGGCGGGCCGCGATTTGTGGTTCCAGGCGGTGGCGGGCAGCACGGTGGTGGCGCTCAACGCGGGGCCCACAAGGTTCCAAGTGGGCCCGGCTGCTGGGGCAGCGGCTTCCGCGCGTCTTCTGGCGGCGGTGACCGGGGGGGTCGTCGCTGGAGTGCCCCGGGTCGGTCCCCGGGAGCGGTGGTCGCCGACGGTGAGCTGGGGGTTTATTGGGAATTAACCCCCAAGGCTGTCTCGCAGCCCCCTTTCAGGCCAGACCGGCGCGCCTCCACGAAAACGGCCGCCACGATCAGATCCGAAGTCGGATCGAAGTGAGATTAGTGCCGTTGGATAGAGGACTCAGAGCTCTTCGACATACTAGAAATGCAGCTTCATCCAATGGTCCGATCTGAAATGAAAACTTCTGCAGCATGACCCCTTTTCTGGTTCGGACAGACCGATCTCAGGGACAGAAGTGGATCCCCCTGTTTTTCAGCCTTGACCGGGGTTCAAATGAAATATCTAGGACCTGGGATTTTTATGATGGGTAGATGGGAGGGATAGGAAAACGCACATAGGTCTTTTGCTGGATTTGGACTTCGTTTGATGGGTGGGAAAAATCCTCTTCCAAGATCTATCCCGCAGGCTGCAATCAGGGTAGACTGAGAGGGGGGGAACAAGTGGCTGGGAAGGGGGGCAAACGGACTCTGATCGGCACGAAATTTTAACTGGAACTAGGGGAGACGTGGGGGAACAAACCCTCAAAAGATCCGATCGATCCAACGGTTGGATCAGGAGATACGCCCTCGTCTTCAAGCTTCAGGTCTGCAGGTCGCAGTTCAGGACAGCAGGTCGGAGAAGCGAGGGTGGCGGCTTGCTGGCGGCTCCGATGGCGGCGGCAGTGGATGATCACAGAAGGTAGTAGAAGAGAAGAAGAAGGGATTTGTGGGGGAGATATTGGATCTAACACTCAGATCTGGAGGGATTGGAGGTGGGAGAGGGAAGAACTTCAAGAACACAAGAGGGAGAGGGGGTGCCAAAATGCATTTCACTTCAATTTCTTCATTAGTTCCACACAAAATACAACAAGAGACTATAAATATGAAAACCCTAGATCTAGATCCAAGGACATCCACTAACACCAAAGGACATCCACTAACATCAAAGGACATCCACTAACTCTAAATGACATCCACTAACATTGGTCAAGGGTAGGTGGGAGACAAGCATGGGGGACAAGGATGTGGCATCCTCCACTTTTGTCTCCTTAGTCTAATAGTGTAAGTCTTTTAGAAGCCCACCTTGGACTTGGACTCCTAATGGTCTTGAGGCCCAATTTAGAAATTAGACCCCTTACATGAAGTGTAGCCCATATTACAATCTTGACCCAACTAGAAGTTAAAATACAAAATACACACTAATACACTCACAATAAGCAAATACATGCTAATACACTAACAATAAACATAGGAAAGTATCAACACTCTGGTAGGGACTCCATACTGTCGCCCAGCCACAAGGATGTCGATGTCAACCGAGTCGTGCTGCGGGTCCGGTACCGACGGCTCACTGAGTCGGGCCGTACTCGTGCTCTAGTGTCCTCACCATCAACCTTTTTGAATCGGCACGTCACTGTACACATGAGGTTTTAAATCTTGTTTATGCCAAACACTATTCTCCTTTTGCGCTTCCGTCTGACCTCGCATTGCCATTCCGTTCATCCCATGGGGTAAAGCTAGTGATCCCCTACGTCATGTTCAAAGGGGAGATCCTCCGGACTCCCGGACAGCCGGATATTGACAAGAAATCGATCGTTAATGAATAGAAACCTTTACCTATTCATTTTGGGCCCATTAAAGGTTAAACTTCATTATTTTCACCATGGTTGCGATTCTACGTCTCGGAACGAGTTCTTTTCACTGCTGACGCGACCCTAGACCACTGGACTTCACTCTGTGTCGTACTGCTCCGGCTGAAACTCGCGGGTCAACCCTTTTGCGGTTGTTTAGCCCGATGGGGTGCCCTCAAATCATTAATAAAAATGAATATAAACAAGGCCTATTGCAGGCACAGTTTGGGCTTGCGGGTTTGCCCCGCCATGTCCATGACCTGACCTCTCTACGGGGCCGATAACCCTTTGGGTCGGACATACCCTTGTTAGATTTTGTCCCATTTCTTAATATTAAATTACGCCGGATA